>QJNY01000667.1:0-37998 GCA_004155945.1 Monosporascus sp. mg162
TTTTTTTTTTTTTTTTTTTTTTTTTTTTTTTTTTTTTTTTTTTTTTTTTTTTTTTTGGCGGTTTTTTGCAATTAGTAATTATGTATATTTATATACCGCAGCTTCGTTTACAATAAGGCGACGTCGGCAGTAATAAACCGAATAACTTGTCGATTGTCGCATTATATATTTAACGGTCCAGCATTTAAAATAATTTTTAATTTTTAATTAGTCGAAAGTTAAATAAAAGTTTTGTGTAATTTGCGTAAGGGATATTAATTCCGCTTTTGTTATAAAAGTAATTATTATGTTTTATTTATTCGCTTGTTATTTTATTACTTTTCCGAATAAGTTTATAATATAAATTTAGGAACTTTTTCGATCGATTATATAATTTGCGAAAAAAGCATTATTTTAAATATTTAACGAATTTTTACCCCCGAATTATAACGTTAATGTTTTGATTCCGATTATGTATAATATAATCCGATCGATAACTTTATAATACGCGCCGATAAGATTTAAATTAAATCGGGTAAATCGGGATTTTATAAAGGTTATTTCCGGTTGCGTATTAATTATTACGTATAAAATAAAATCGATATTTTTGGTATTTGTTAATAAATTTTAAATAGGCTAAATTAAGATTCGGCAATAATTTTATGTTTATTATTAACGTATTTAAAAGGTTATTTAAATTATTTTTTAGGATTAAGTTAATTAGCTCATTTATAAAGTTAAATTAAAAAAGCTAAATTTTTCTTTTAATTTTATTTTTAATTATTTCGATTTTTTAAAATTATTATAAGTTTTCGCTTTTTTAAAGATATATCGCTTTTTTATTTGTTAAATAATTTAATCGACGAAGTTTTGATTTTTTTTTTTGCGGTACGCCGTAATAATACCGTTTATATAAAAAAGTTAAACCTTTTTTAACGAATAAAATAATAAGGTTTATAAAAGACGGGATTAACGGCTATAAGGTTTATTAACATCGAAGCTTATCGGCAACCACGCATTCGGCTTTAAAGTAAAGCTTTATAAAATTAAGGTATTAATTTATTTTAACCGTAAAAACCATTAATGAATTATCGTATTCGAAAATATTAGATATAATATTTATCGTGCAAATTATATCTTATAATAATTTTCTATATATTTTGGCTTAACTTAGAAAATAAGACTTAAATTTATTCGACTTTGTATAAAAAACGGAATTAAGTTTTAAGTTTTTAAACGTTTTAATAAATTCTTTTTATGAAAGCAATAATAAATCTTTTAATTTATATAATACTTTTTTAATTAAAATATATTATTTCGATATAAATATTTTAAAGGTATTTTTATATATATTTTATAAGATAAGTTAATATAAATAAAAGCGTTTACCGCGTTATATTATTTAAGCTTTAGGTTGAATTTAATGACGATAATAATTAAAGTTTTAAAAAATCTTTTAACTAAAATAGATATATATATATTATTATAAACTTTTTTAGCTGTTAATCGTTTCCTACGACGAAACGTATTTTATATTTTTGCAACCAGTTATATTTATCAAATTTGTAAAAATATAGTTATGTATACTTTAAAACCTGTTTTTGTTTAGCAAAAATCTAATTAATAATTTCTTAAAATTATATTTCTTTATAATTTTACAAATAAGTTTTTTCGGCTTTACGAAAAAATCTTTTAACAAGTATATATTTAACTTTTTATAGTTTTGCGGCGGTAATAATAAATTGCGTTTATATACCCGGTTTCGTAATTTAAGAATTTTATATATTTTCGTATCGAAACTTTTTCGATTAAAGTAACGCTTATTTCGGGTAATTATTTTCTTTAAATTTCCGTAGTTTATTAATAAATTATTTATCGTATTAATAAAATAAGCTAATAATTTTACGTTAAACGCGATTTTTTATATTTTATAATCGTACCGATAATTATTTTTTCGATACGGAACGTACGGGAAATTTACGTTTATAACCCGTAAAGTATTTTCGTTTTTTACCGTTATTTTGGGTTAAATAAAACGATAAAAGCTTAAGGTTATTTTTATTATTTTTGCTAACGTATTAATCGTAATAATAATTAAAGTAAACGTTAGTAAAGCTAATAAATTAAGGAACGGAAATAGTTCAAATATAACGGTCGTATAAAGGTGATTAATTTTATGTAAATAAGTTTATTTTTTCTTATTTCGTACGTTTCGTACGTTTGTACGACTTTAAAATTACTTTTTTTTATTTAACCGGTAGCTGAATTATTCCGTTTAGGTTTTCGTTTTTTTTTTTTTTTTTTTTTTTTTTTTTTTTTTTTTTTTTTTTTTTTTTTTTTTTTTTTTTTTTTTTTTTTTTTTTTTTTTTTTTTTTTTTTTTTGTATATGTTTATATATTTGGGTACCCTGCGCCTTAATTAGGTAATTCTATTTGTTATAATAACTTTTGTAAGTTTTCTTTTTTGTAACTTGCAAAAGATCGTTTTTTAGGTTTTTAATATTACTTAAAAAGGTAGTTTTTTTATTAAACTGTACCTTTTAAAAAGCGATAACCTTATTAATTAATAAATTCCAGATCTCGTAAATATTCGTATATCTATAACTAACGAAAAACTTAATTTATTTTTTAACATTTAATTTTTAAAATTCTTTTTTTTTATAAAAATAGTTATTATAGTATAAATTATATAGCCATATATTTATAAGTAAAAATGTTAAGACTTCCGATTAAGTATTATAACGCCGTCCTTATATGCTAAATGAATTTAATAAACTTCGTATAGGCTTTATTAAAAAAGTGCGTATTTAGGAAAATAGTTATATAAATATATTTCTGTTTTAAAAATATATACGATTAGGAACGAAAATAACTTAACGGTATTTCGTATTATAATTATTTTTCTCTTAATTATACCCTTTTAACGTTTTGTACCTTTATTTTGGGCCTGAGTATATAATATTAAGGGTTTAAGTTTAATATTGGAAAAGGGCGACTGGAGCATATTTCGAAGTTGATAATTTTTTAAGATTTCGTTATCGTATTAAACATTTATAGGAAACCTTTGTTTTACTTTTTTAAAACTCTTAAGAAATATCGGAACGTTATAATTAATATATTTTGCTTTCGATTTTTTAGGTAGATATCTTATATATATCTTAAGTATTTGTCGGTCGCAAATATAACGTATTTATATCTTTTAAGGTTTTTTTTCGAAAACTGTAAAATCGATGGCGATTTGCTGTTTTGATCGGGAAGCTTTTTTCTTTAACTTGCGGCGTATTTGCCTTTTGGCTTTTGCATTATTATATGTTTAGTATTGGACTGTTATAAGACCTTCTAGGCGGATTTCCTTTATATAAAATTGTAATTGGGCGATTATTTTAGGGTTTAAGTATTTTCGTTTTAGGTATTATATTATATTGTTATTAATTCGTAATAGTTTTGTTATATATATGTTAATATTTCGTTTATAAGATATAAAGGTTATATAGGTAATTATTACGTTAATATTTTCGATAACGAATTGATTAAATTTGTTTATTAACGTAATAATTATTTAATTATATTTATTTCGAATAGAACTGTTAATTTTTCGGTTGTTTTATTAATATCCTTTTTTTCGGAGCTACCGTAAAAATACTAGGTTGTATGCGAAATCTTCGTGATGCGTTACGTTATATAAACGTTACGCTTTAAAGCTTTTAAAGCTTTAAAATAATATATTTATTTCTTTATATTTTTTTATCGTGATAAAATTGTTTTTTACGTATATACCGTCGTCTTGGAGCGTTATTTTATAATTCAAAAACTTATTAATTAGGTTAAAGATATATATAGTAAATTTTAAGTCGAAAATGGCCGAATTTTTAAGGGGTAAAACGCGACGTTTATTGTATTACGTTAATTAAGAATTAAAGAATACGTTAATATTTGTTTTATTCTTTTTACAAGGGAACTTATTTTTTGGATAGTTAATTTTTTTATAATTTTCGACCGACGGTTAATTTCTTCTTTTAAGAATTAATCGGAAGTAATCCGGCCTTTAATTAATGCTGAAACTTTTTTATTAAGCTTAGATTTTGCTGAAGTTTTGTTAGGGGAGGCGTAATAATATTAAGGTAACGTATGTCTAGGGTTTAGGTATGTTTTATACCGAATTTTCTATGCGTTTAACTTTTGGCTTTTTTTTTTATTCCTGCTGTTATTTCGGCCCGTTTAAGAATTTTTACGATTATTTTGTTTCGGTTTTTTATTAAAGGTTTTATTACGTAGCTAATTATTAATATCCTTAATTTCTTTTTAATTAGGCTCGTTTTAATTAAAGGGGTTTGTTAAAGTTTTATGGAAAATCGGAAAGGTTGTTTTAACGTTATTTGCTAATTATTATAAATTCGTTATAATTTAATAATTTAAAAGATTAACCTTAACTTTTAAGTAATTGGTTGTCCTTTTTTCGATATTATTTTATTTAAAAAGCATAATTAAATTCGACTTTTTAAATATAATCGGCATTATTATTATATATAATTAATTCGTCCAGATAATTAGCATAATTATTTCGGATTTCCGTAACGTTAGTTTTAAGCCATAATTTCTTATTATGTCGCTATTTATTTATCCAAGTTTTTAACGGCTTTCGAGATTTATTTTAATCTTTTTTGTTTCTGCGTTTAATGTTTATAAGTAATCGGCTATCGTAAACCTTTTTTGATGGTTATAATTTGGCGTATTAGTATTTAAGGTCGTTATTTAGGCTTAAATAGGATTGTTTAATCGATAAAAAAACGCTGTTAAAAACTTATTTTATAAGTTCGCTAAATTTTTTTTAAAAAGTTTTGTATTTTCGGTTTAGGTAGGTATAGGTCGTAAAGTTTTAATTATAAGCTTATTTGCTTTTAGTTATTATCTTAAAGATATTTATCGAATAATTCGTATAATCGATTTTTTCGACTTGTAAGGTTTTTCCGAAAAAAGTATTAATTATTTATATTGTTTAGCGAATTCGTCTTTTTGGATAACAAGTAATAACGGATGTTGTAAGTTTAATAAGTTATGGAACGTTTTAATTAGGATTAATATAATTTTATAAGTTATATTTCTTTAACTTTAGTTTTAAATTCGTCTTTAAATTTGTTCTAGTTCTTAAGGCCTATATAAATAATTGCGGACGTCGTCGATACGGTCGTTATTATAACTAATAAGTATATAAATAATTGCTATTAATATATAGCTTATATTATTTTAGCAATAACTAATTAATTAATAAATAACATAAATTAAGCGAATAAGATTATTAATTATCAGATATAAAGGATATCAATTGTGTTATATTAATTGGCTAGTTGCGTGCATTTTAACAACGGGTATTAATCTTTGAAATAATCTAGCTACGAAGCATATATCTTCCGATTAAAGGGAGCTTTTCCGTATATAAGATGCTAGTGCACCCCTTGCTAGCTAACATACCCTCTTAACGCCTCGACGCAGTCACGGCGTTAACCGTCACATTTTATTATTTCCTAAAGCCGCAGCGTTTTATTCTACTTTACTTCCGGCAATCAAATGCTTTTAATTAGCCAATTCCTGCTTTAAAATTACTTGCAGATTGTTCCTCCGCCGATTAAGGGCTTCCGTAATATCTATTAATTCTATTTGTTTTTTGAAATACTTCAAAGGTTTTCGTAATAGGGCCTTAGTTAATCTATTAATTAATATATCGCCCGTAAGCGTATAATCCATTTTGATTATAGTTTTTTTTTTCTTTTTCTTTTCTTTTTTTTTTACGGTTTTCTGCAACTAGTAATTATATATATTTATATACCGCAGCTTCGTTTGCAATAAGGCGACGTCGGCAGTAATAAACCGAATAGTTTATCGATTATCGTATTATATATTTAACGTTTTAATATTTAAAATAATTTTTAATTTTAATTAATCGAAAACTAAATAAGACTTTTTTGTAATTTGCATAAGGGATATTAATTCCGCTTTTATTATAAAAATAATTATTATGTTTTATTTATTCGTTTGTTATTTTATTATTTTTCCGAATAAGTTTATAATATAAATTTAAAAACTTTTTCAATCGATTATATAATCTGCGAAAAAAACGTTATTTTACGCATTTAACGAATTTTTACCCCCGAATTATAACGTTAATATTTTAATTCCGATTAGATATAATATAATCCGATCGATAACTTTATAATACGCCCTATTAAAATTTAAGTTAAATTAGGTAAGTCGGGATATTACAAAAGTTATTTCGGGTTACGTATTGACTATTACATATAAAATAAAACCGATTTTTTCCTAATATTTGTTAATAAATTTTAAATAGGCTAAATTAAAATTCGGCAATAGTTTTACGTTTATTATTAACGTATTTAGGAAATTATTTAAATTATTTTTTAAGATTAAGTTAATTAACTTGTTTATAAAGTTAAATTAAAAAAGTTAAATTTTTCTTTTAGTTTTATCTTTAATTATTTTAATCTGTCAGCAGTCACAGTGATCGAATGCAGAAATCTGGCGTAGCTCTCTGTGTGTTCTCTAACTCTGTTCTGGGAATGGACAAATCTAGTCCGCGGGCAATCGCCCTTATATACACGATTGGTTGACAAAGGATCGTCCGTAGACAAAGGCTGTCCCAGGCAGCAGAATGCTGCCTGGCTCAAACAAAGCCTACCAGCCGGCAACACCTGAAAGCACCAATTGCCGACACGCCCTCTTGCGTTAGGTGGCCGCGGCTGGAAAGTCCAAAAGTCCAAAATCAAAACCAACCAATTTGTATAAGGATTAAACCCTAATTTCTGCATTAATTTCCGAATAAGATCTGTGCATTAGCCGTTCTACTAACCAAATCTTAAGTACCTTTTAACTTATCTTGTATTTTCTCAAGTCCTAAGTTTTATATAAATCGTTCAAAATCTGTTCTGCTAAATGGTTTCGTTAAACCGTCGGCAGGATTATTTTTATTTTCTACGTATTAAAAGTTGATATTTCCTTCCTGGACTTCCTAACGTACGTAATAATACTTAATTCGCATATAACGTTTCTTTCGTAATATTTGTATTTTCTTTTCCCATTTAAATGCACTTATATTATCTTTTAAATAAGAATGAAACCGTTAAGCATCAGTTTTTATTTTATTAAAAAGTTCCTAATTCCAGCTACTTCCGTTACAGCTATTTTTGCTTTTACGTACTTTACTTTCGTAATACATTTTGTAATAACGCCCTGTAACTTTAAAAACTATAATACGGACGTTTTAGCCATAAAAAATATATACCTTATTATAAACTTGGCTAATTTACTATTATCTGCAAAATTTATATTTACTGCTTTAAATAACTTTAAGTTATTATACTTTTAATGCGAATAATTTCGTTTTAACTTTCTATACCGAAAAAATAAATTTATTATACCGTTTAAATATCGTAACAGTTTCTTAATACATTCTTAATATCTTAAAAATAAGTTACTTATAAACCTAACCTAAATTAATATTATAAACGTTATATTTAGTTTATTAATGCAACTTAAAAAATTAAATTTCCTTATTAAGTTCGCATATTCGAATATGTTTTCTTTATTAACTTAACCGTTATGTTTTATTATATGCTTTAAATAATCCTTAATAAATAACGTAAGTTTCTTTTTTATAATATCCAAATTTATTAACTTTAGTAACTTTTTAATATATTATTACTGGTTCAGTTTAACGTTGCCAGTCGATAAAGAACGGATAATCCGTACATTTCAATATTAATCCGCGTTTTTTAAATCCTTAATAAAAACGTCCTTAACGATTTCTTTAATATTCTTAAGGTACTATTTATTAATTCCGAAAAGCAGAAAATTATCGACGTATAAAGCAATAATATAACCAGTTTTAGGGTTAAAATAAATTGCATTATTAAAAATTAATAAGTAAAAGTTTTACTTTGCAAGTATTTTTTTAACTTCTTTTTACTAAGCAGTTCCGGCTTACTTTAAACCATATAAAAAATTTATCAACTTAATAACCTTTTTAAAAGAAAACCGGTATACTTTTTTATTTTTCAGGTACGTATCGAAATACTCCTTTAACATAAAGAACTACTTTATATAAATATCTTCCTTCAGTTTACTATTTAAATACGGAACGATAAAATCGATTTAAAGTATATACCAACCTAAATAAATAACTAAAGCTATCAAAATCCTCCAATATATAACCTTTACTGTATTCGCTACGGTTTTATTATAATTAATTCCTTTTCGCTAAATAAATTTTTTCGCGTAAATACAGACTTTATACTTATCTAATTTTCCTATAAACGTATACTTTTTTCTTAACACTTATTTAACATCTATAAAATATCCATAAGCTTTTTTTTAAAGGGGGTAAACTTAAAGGTTTTACGCGAAAGGATTTTTTTAATCTTAATAAAGATTACTTTAAGCTATATCTCCCGTTCTAAGCTTTCCATAACTTCTTTTAGGAATAAACCGTCGTCCGTTACTACAAACAGCTTTTAAGTAATAAATAACTTGCTTAAGTTAATATATTTTAAGTTCTTAATTTTAAAAATCCTATCATATTTATCCTTTAGTATGTTAACTATCTGCTGGTATTCATAAATGTTTCGGATAGCCTGATCGGCGTTTCCGTAACATCCAAAAAAATCGTCGTTATCGTTATAGCTTATTAATAGGTTAAAATAAAAGGTATATAAGCTATAATCTTCGCCCTTTTAGGTTAAAGCTAACTTTAATTCACGCATTAATTCAAAAGCTTTATTTAAGGCTTCCAAAATGTACAGGTCGGAAACCGTTTTCTTCGGGCGTCCTTTTCTACGCTTAATTTTCTTGGTTTCCTGGTCCGTATCGTTCTTAAAAATAACGTTATAATCCTTATTCTTTATTCCGACACCCTTCTATCTTTAACGGTACTTCAAGCGTTTCTGTACGGATTATAAAAACGATCGAATAATATCCCTAAAATCAAATAATTAACCTGGTTTTTTTAAGTTCTTATAAACAATAATATAAGGTATTATCAGCAACTTACCGCCTTTTAAAAGTTATACCTTATAGTTATATATCCCTTAATATCTTAGCAGCATACCCTTTACTTTACGGGCTGCTAACTTTTCTAACTTAATCCTATAGTTCCTATCGATTAAGACTATATACCTGCTGCCGAAAATTCGAAGATAACTGTTATCAAATTTATAAAACTTATTAAGTTCGAATACGTTTTTAAAATACTCGATTAGTATTATATCTTTCACCGTAAACTGTTCCGTTTTATTAACTATATGCGTTATAGCTTTTATTATAAGGTCCCAAAAATACGTCGGTATTTTCATCTAAATTAAAATTATACGCGCTTTATCCTACAAAAACTAAATACCTTTTTTTGCAACTCCATTTTAATATTAATTATAAAAGCTAGAAATTACCAATTTAATACCTTCAACTACGCAGAACTTTTCGATTATAGTTATGCCGAACTCCTTACCGCCGTTTAAGCGTAAAATCTATACTTTCTAACTTCCAACCGACTCCAATCGCTTAATTAATCGTATAATATACGTATATAAGCTTTATTATACCTTATTTTTAATTTTAAACAAATAATACTTTTTATAACGCAAAAAGTCGTTTATAATAAAACCGAAATAACTATTATTCTCGATATTAACAGGCTTAACTAAACCTATATTATATTAAATAATTTCTTTTACATATCGTTTTCGTTTTTAAGGATTTATAAACGGGATTTTCCGTATCTTCCCTTCGTTATACGCTGTACAAAGAATTTTCTTTATATCGTTAAGGTTTAAATTTATTTCCGTAAACCTTTTGATAATTTAAATTAATCGTTTAATGTTAAGATAACAAAAGTAACGGTACCATAAGATAATTTTCTTTATAACTTCGTCCGTTATAAAAACTTTGCCATTTTTAAAAGCCCTTATAAAGGCGCTTTTTAGGTTATTAACCAGGTTACCGTCGTTTTTCTCACCGAATGGCCCCCCCAACCCGTATCCCTATTAATAATTCTCGTTATTCGTCGATTCCGGGGCCTTAATAATAAGTTCCAGCTTTCTATAAAACCATAGGAAAAAAACCTTTTCGAAATACGTTAATCGCCGTTAACTACGTTCCATTAAGGTTTACCAAAGTATTTCGATTTAAGTAACCACCTTTTCTATAAAAAATTTCCCCAGAAAATACCTTTAAGGGAAAGTTGTCGATATATAACGTATATTTTACCGTAATCTTATTATTCTTTTTACGTAACCTCCTTAAAAACTACTTTATTATCTTTACGGCAGTAACGACGATAAGTCCTCCGCCTGTTATAATATAAATTCTTTTATTCTTAATATCTAGAATTAAATTCTTTTCGAAATCCTTAATGTTATTCGTAATGTTAATGTTTGCTTTTAAATCCCAAAACAGTTTATTTTCATTATCTTCTATAAATAAATAAATATGCAATAATATGGCACTGCCCATAATAGTTGTTTCAGGGCTTTTAATCGCTATAGCTGTCGTTTCGGGGTAGTTAGCCGCCTGTAGCTTAATACAGTTGGCCACCTATAACTTAAGGCAATTGGCCACTATGGCTTCAAGGCTTTCGGACGCTGTAGCAGTTACTCCAGGGCAGCCAGCTACCTGTAGCTCAGGGCAGTCGGCCACCTATAACTTAGGGCAGTCGGCCACTAAAGCTACAGGCCAATCGCCCTCTATAACAATTGCTTCCGAGCATTCAACCCCCTAAAGCGTTTTATTATACTACCGCATCAAGTCCTAAAGCTGTTGTTGGTCAATATAGGCGCTAAACGTTCCTCCATTAGAACGATACAGGTTTTTCAGGCCCTCAGGGATAAACTGCTCCTTACCCGGTCCACCGCCGCGGGTGTTACCGCGGGTATTGCGAAAGCTGTTACTTTAATTGTTATTACCCTGGCTTCGGCCTCCATTTCGGCCTCGCTTTCCTTTCTTGCCTTTGTTGTTTTTCTCTTTCTAGAGCTTAGGGCAATCCTTCGCTAAGTGTCCGTACTTGCCACAGTTAAAACAAAATGGTTCCCCGTTCTTATTCCATGCGGGTTTGTTATTTCGGGAATTATTATTACCTTTTTTACCCTTTTGCGCGTTATAAAACCGTCCGTTATTCTTCTTCTTGTTGGTACGGTCATAGAATTCGCTGTTGAAGTCGTCGATCAGTTACTGGAAAAAGTAATCCGTCTGCCGCAGCATTAACTGCATTATTTTGTATCAGCTGCCAGCCTTACCCTCTACAGCAATAAAAAACATAATAATATATTCCTCGGTCCTAAGCTTTATACCACAGCCCTTTACCTCCTATAAAAGCTTCTAAAATTTGGTAATAAACTGGATTGGATTTCCTCCATCGTAAATAATTTTGCTTAATTTTTTCTAAAAAGACCTCTGCCGGGCCTTACCCGTTACTGCATAAATTTTCCGGAACGTCCTTAACATCTTCGTTCTTTTCTTAATCCCTATAATTAACTTTAAAAGCGCTCTTTTGTAAATCTTGGTAATAACCTTCGCAAAACGTAACTAATCCAGTTGCTTTAACTTTATTCCGTCCTTATAACCAATTTCTTCCAGTATAAAATTAAAGGCGTTGCTCCAAAGCTCCTAATTAGCCCAACTTAACAAATAATTCTCCTTATCTAAGGAAAAGTCGAAACGTTTCCAACGTAGCTTCGAATCGTTACTAAACTTTTTAAAATTTTTCTTTCTATCCTTTAAGGGTATACCTAATTCGCTGGAGCTATTTAAGCTATTAAAGCCGGAAAAGCTGCTACTAAAAAAACTGTAACGGTTTTTCTTTTTCTTTGAAAAACCCCCAGAAAAGTCCGAAAAAGAAAATAAGGAACTATTTAAATCATCAAGGTTATTACGCACCATTTCTTTTCCCTTAAGTAACTTAAGTAACTTCGCCTTCTTTTCTTCGCTTTTTTTTCTTTTAAAAGGGTCGGGTTTTTTAATAAATAACCTTCTGGGATTCGCTTCGCCTTTTTTTATAAGGTTAATCTTTTCCATATCGCTTTCCAAAACGATAAGTACTTCCTTAAAGCCACTTGCCTTAACTTCAAGCGGAACGCTTTACGATGCTTTCGGTTGCATATTTGTATTATGCAAGCTTTTAAAGTTCCGCGTCTTGGGTTAAAACGTATCCAACAGCTATATCATTATGTTGTTTATCTATTCCATCGTATCGTTATATCTTTCGCTCTTAAGCTTTAGCTCCTTAATATTATCCTCGACCTATCGGTATCTTTCTTCCCGCGCCTTAACGTCGCATTTAATACCACTTATGTTAGTACCTAAGGACGTATAAAACTTATTCAAGTCGGCTTCGGGTTGCTATCTCTGGATAGAAGTTCTCAGCAACTACTAAGGCAATAAAGCGTTTCCCACTAAGGATACTTCGTATTCCTGTTCTCCCTCGCCGAAAAACTCTTCGTCTTAAAAAACCTCTTAATCGGAAAAAGGTAAAAGAAAAAAGAAAAGGTCTTCGTTCGTATGCTTGCTTGCCATCGTTAACTGCTACTCGACTCTCTCCTAAATCGTTAGCTAAGCGGCTTTTTCTTAAATCTCGTACTCTTTCCGTTAACTTAACTCTTCAAACTGCAATCAACCACTTCGTATAACGTACTAGGTTACCAATCAACCAAAAGATGTTACCATGTCAGCAGTCACAGTAATCGAATGCAGAAATCTGGCGTAGCTCTCTATATGTTCTCTAACTCTGTTCTGGAAATGGACAAATCTAATCCGCGGGCAATCGCCCTTACATACACGATTGGTTGACAAAGGATCGTCCGTAAACAAAGGCTGTCCCAGGCAGCAGAATGCTGCCTAGCTCAAACAAAGCCTACCAGCCGGCAACACCTGAAAGCACTAATTGCCGACATAATCCTTAAAAACTATTATAAGTTTTCGTTTTTTTAAAAATATATCGCTTTTTTATTTGTTAAATTACCTAATCGATAAGGTTTTGATTTTTTTTGCGGTATGCCGTAATAATACCGTTCATAAAAAAAAGTTAAACATTTTTTAACGAATAAAATAATACAGTTTATAAAGGACGAAATTAACGGGCATAAAATTTATCAGAATTAAAGCTTATCGGTAACCACGTATTCAGCTTTAAAGTAAGGCTTTATGGAATTAAAATATCAATTTATCCTAACCGTAAAAACCATTAATTAATTATCGTATTCGAAAATATTAGGTATAATATTTATCGTGCAAATTATATCGTATAATAATTTTCTTTATATTTTAATTTAACCTGAAAAATAAGGCTTAAACTTATTTAACTTTATATAAAAAACGGGATTAAATCCTAAGTTTTTAAACGTTTTAGTAAATTTCTTTTACTAAAATAATAATAATTTCCTTAATTTATATAGTACCTTTTTAATTAAAAAATTATTGTTTCGATATAAATATTTTAAGAGTATTTTTATATATAATTTATAAAATAGGTTAATATAACCGAAAACATTTACCGCGTTATATTACTTAAACTTTAGGTTAAATTTAATTACGATAACGATTAAGATTTTAAATAACTTTTTAACTAAAATAAATATATATATATTATTATAAACATTTTTTAGTTATTAATCGTTTCGTACAACGAAACGTATTTTACATTTTTGTATTTAATTATGTTTATCGAATTTATAAATATATATTTATATATACTTTAAAACCTGTTTTTTTTTAGCAAAAATCCAATCAATAATTTCTTAAAATTATGTTTTTTTATAATTTTATAAATAAGTTTTTTTATAATTTTATAAATAAGTTTTTTCGGCTTTACGAAATATATCTTTTAATAGGTATATATTTAGCTTTTTATAACCTTACGGCAGTAATAATAAATCGCGTTTATATACCCGGTTTCGTAATTTAAAAATTTTATATATTTTCGTATCGAAACTTTTTCGATTAAAGTAATACTTATTTCGGGTAATTATTTTCTTTAAATTTCCGTAGCTTATTAGTAAATTATTTATTGTATTAATAAAATAAGTTAATTATTTTACGTTAAATGCAGCTTTTTATATTTTATAATCGTACCAATAATTATTTTTTCGATACGGAACATACGGAAAATTTTCGTTTTTTACCGTTATTTTAGGTTAAATAAAACGATAAAAACTTAAAGTTATTTTTATTATTTTCGCTAGCGTATTAATCGTAATAGTAATTAAAATAAACGTTAATAAAGATAATAAACTAAAAAACGGAAATAGTTCGAATATAACGGTCGTATAAAAGTAATTAATTTTATATAAATAAGTTTTTTTTCCTATTCCATACGTTTCGTACGTTTGTACGATTTTAAAATTACTTTTTTTATTTAACCGGTAACTAAATTGTTCCGTTTAGGTTTTCGTTGTTGTTTTTTTTGTATATGTTTATATATTTGGGTGGCCTAGGCCTTAATTAAGTAATTTTACTTGTTACAATAGCTTTTATAAATTTTTTTTTTTTTTGTAACATGCAAAAAATCGTTTTTTAGGTTTTTAATATTACTTAAAAAGGTAATCTTTTTATTAAACTGTACGTTTTAAAGAGCGATAACCTTTTTAATTAATAAATTCCAGATTTCGTAAATATTTGTATATTTATAACCGACGAAAAAACCAATTTATTTCTTAAAATTTAATTTTTAAAGTTTTTGTTTTTTCTTTATAAAGGTAACTATTATAATATAAATTATATAGCTATATATTCGCAGGTAGGTCTATTAAAGCTTCTGATTAAATACTGCGACGTTATCTTTATATGTTAAGTAAATTTAATAAATTTTATATAAACCTTGCTAAAAAAGTACGTATTTAGGAATACGGTTATATAAATATATTGTTATTTTAAAAATATATAAGATTAAAAACGAAAGTAATTTAATGGTATTCGCATTATAATTATTTTTCCTTTAATTATATCCTTTAAACGCTTTATATCCCTATTTTAGGCCTAGATATACAGTATTAAAAGTTTAAATTTAATACTGAAAACAGGCAATTAAAGCATATTTCGAAATTAATAATTTTTCAAAATTTCGTTATCGTATTCGAATATTTATAGGAAACCTTTATTTTAATTCTTTAAAACCTTTAAGAAATATCGGAACGTTATAATTAATATATTTTGCTTTCGAATTTTTAAATAAATATCCTAAATATATTCTAAGTACTTGTCGGTCGCAAATATAACGTATTTATACTCTTTAAGGTTTTTTTCGAAAACTATGAAATCGATAACGATTTGCTATCTTAATCGGGAAATTTCTTTTCTTAGCTCGCAACGTATTTGCCTTTTGGTTTTCGCCCTGCTATATATTTGGTATTCGATTATTATAAAACCTTTTTAAGCGGATTTCCCTTATATAAAATTGCAATTAGGCAATTATTTCGGGCCTTAAGTATCTTAGTTTTAAATATTATATTATACTGTTACCGATTCGTAATAATTTCGTTATATATATATTAACGTTTCGTTTATAAAATTTAAAGGTTATATAAATAATTATTCCGTTAATATTTTCGATAACGAATTAATTAAACTTATTTATTAACGTAATAACTACTTAATTATATTCATTTCGAATAAAATTATTAATTCCTCGGTTATTTTATTGATATCTTTTTTTTCGGAACTGCCGTAAAAATACTAAGTTATATGCGAAATCCTCGTAATGGGCTACGTTATATAAACGTAACGTTTTAAAGCTCTTAAAGCTTTAAAACAATATATTTACTTTGTTATATTTTTTAATCGGAATAAAACTATTTCTTACGTATATACCGTTACCTTAAATTATTATCTTATAATTCAAAAATCTGTTAATTACGTTAAAGATATATATAATAAATCTTAAATCTAAAATAGCCGAATTTTTAAGGGGTAAAACGCGACGCTTATTACATTGCATTAATTAAGAATTAAAAAATACGTTAATATTTATTTTATTCCCTTTAAAAGTTAACCTGTTTTTTAAATAATTAATTTTTTTTATAATTTTCGACAAACGGTTAATTTTTTCCTTTAAGAATTAATCGGAAATAATCCGGCCTTTAATTAATACTGAAACTTCTTTATTAGGTTTTAATTTTGCTCAAGTTTTATTAGGAAATACGTAATACCATTAAGATAACGTATATTCAAGGTTTAGATATGCTTTATACCGAATTTTTTATGCGTTTAATTTTTATCGCTTTCTTTTATTACTGTTGCTATTTCGGCCCGTTTAAAAACTTTTACGATTATTTCGTTTCGGCCTTTTATTAAAGGTTTTATTACGTAGCTAATTATTAATATCTTTAATCTCTTTTTAATTAAGATTGTTTTAATTAAAAAGGTTTATGAAAATTTTATAGAAAATCGAAAACGTTATTTTAACGTTTTTTGCTAACTATTATAAATTCGTTATAATTTATTAATTTAAAAAATTAACTTTAACCTTTAAGTAATTAATCGTCCTTTTGTCGATATTATTTTATTTAAAAAACATAACTAAATTCGACTTTTTAAACATAATCGGCGTTACTACTGTATATAATTAATTCGTCCAAATAACTGGCATAGTTATTTCGAAATTCCGTAACGCTAGTTTTAGGTTATAATTTCTTATTATTTCGCTATTTATTTATCGAATTTTTTAACGGCTTTCAGGGCTTATTTTAATCTTTTTTATATTTACGTTTAATGTTTATAAATAATCGGCTGTCGTAAACCTTTTCTGATTATTATAATTTAACGTACCAGTATTTAAAGTCGTTATTTGGGCTTAAACAAATTTGTTTAATTGATAAAAAAACGCTATTAAAAACTTATTTTATAAGCTCGTTAAATTTTTTTAAAAAAGTTTTATATCTTCGGTTTAGCTAAATATAAATCGCAAAATTCTAATTATAGGCTTATTTGCTTTTAATTATTACCTCGAAAATATTTATCGGATAATTCGTATAATCGATTTTTTCGATTTATAAGGTTTTTTCGAAGGAAATATTAATTGCTTATATTATTTAGCGAATTCGTTTTTTTTGTATAATAAGTAATAACGGATGCTGTAAATTTAACAGGCTATGGAACGTTTTAATTAGGATTAATATAATTTTATAAGTTATATCCTTTAACTTTGGTCTTAAATTCGTTTTTAAATTTGTTCCAATTTTTAGCGCCGGTATAAATAATTGCGGACGTCGTCGATACGGTCGTTATTATAACTAATAAGTATACAGATAAGTGCTATTAATATACCGTCTATATCGTTTCAGCAATAACTGATTAATTGATAGATAACACGAATTAAGCGAATAAGATTTTTAATTATCAGATATAAGGGATATCAGTTGTATTGTATTAATTGGCTAGTTGCGTGCATTTTAGCAACGCGTACTGATCTTTGAAGTAGTCTAGCCACGGAGCATACATTTTCCGATCAGAGGGAGCCTTTCCGTATATGGGGTGCTAGCGCACCCCCTGCTAGCTGACAACACTAGCCACATCTACCAGTAAAAGCCCCGACCGACGCGGTCCAAGGACTTGATGATCAATACAACCACAACACCAGTTCTAACCCCAATACTAAATACACGCTTATGTCTGACACCTATGGGGACGGTCCAAAGAGCTTAACGGGCTTAAGGGTTTAAGCCGCTTAAGTACCTTAAACCAAGATTAGTATATATATATTTATTATTTCCTATAATTTAGATAGAACCAGCTTGTAATAATTAATTGGTTACCCAGATTTACGTCTGCTATTACTAGATGTAATTATCGCTTTATTGCTCAGATTCCTACGATACCACTGCTAACATAAACCGTACGACTTAGGTTTCATAGTTGGTTAAGCCCATAGCCGTCATACCACCATTAAACTTCATATTCTTAAGATAATAAAGACAACGCGACATATGTTCATGGTGTTGAAGCCAATCTATGTAAATGTAGATACATGATGAGTGGTGAATGTTTCGGGGTTGCGCCCGGCGAAAAATCACTGCTAGAAATACACGCGTGGTGATAACTAATCGATCAGCCAAGCCATATACCCGGCACGGCACCCGCACCATTTCAATATACGATTGGTGGACAAAGAATGCTCTGCAGACAAATGGTATCCCAGTCAGCATCTGTAGTTTGCCTGCAGCCTGGGCCCACCAGCCGGCAGCACCTGAAGCACCAATTGCCACCAGCCCCATGTATAACATGTTCATTTCATCCTTGTATCAGTTGATGGTCCTTTTGAACAGCAACGGCATACCCGTGTCCGGCATATTGAACAAATCCTGCCTTATATCCGGTGGCCTCCGCATACCCTCAGTTGCGTGTTTGAAGTCATAGTTTGTAAGAAGGTGAATGAGCATCAGTTTCAACGCTTCTTGGGCGTAAAAGCGCCCTGGACAGACATGTGTACCGGCACCGAAGTTGATCGAGTCGTTTGTCACGGACGCAAAATGGAACTTATTAGGATTAATTTTCTCACGCTTACGCAACCAGCGCTTGGCGTCAAATGAGTCTGCCTCTGGGTGGACGTCAGTGTCAAGATTGAGTTGCTCGAGCGGGAATAATATCGGCGTCCCCCGGGGCAAGTGGAACCCATCTTTGAAGGTCCACCCATCAACGGCCACGCGTTGCATGGTAACTTTGTTGAATCACATTAGCGTTCCTGTCTTGGAGTGGTTTCAACTCTTCTGGACTTACCTTGACTTACACTGTGGACTCGTTGGCTCTCCTTCATGAAACTATCCAGGGTCCACAGTGAGCTAAGAGCGCTGCGTGTCCATGTACCACTCTTCTCTTGTCGTAATCTGTAAATCTCATCTCTGATCGTAAGTATGGATTCTGGGTGATCTATTAGGTCTAGTATGAATGATAATGATGTGACGGATGTGGTATGGATAAATGCGATAGCCAAGATAAGCTGGTCTTGGCAGAGCTGGTCTAGAGAAAGCTGCTTCCCCTGACTACGGTACTCTTCGATCAACCATTGTACTGCGCCCCGGTATTAGACAAACAAATATTGATTTGAGAAGATCCACACTCATGGAAAGATATGTCGTTGACTGACTTACCACCATCTTCATATTGCGGTTTCTGTCCCGGGGCTTGGGAATCAAGTGCAGCAAGCCGTGCCTCCCAGCAAGGCCGAAGAAGCTCTGCGGCTTCTTGGCGAAGTTGTCTGACGGCTTTGGTTGGTTCGTTGAAATACGTAGCTAGCCATCGAAACCAGGGATGATATGTAGCTTTCACGTTCGAGGAAGCCGATAGAATAAGCATGGGAGCTCGGATTACTAGACCGATCCACTTCTCATTGTCGCACATTTCAGGTCCGGTCAGGACTCGTGTCGTGATACGCGCAACCACATATAGGAGAATCTGGTACGGCTGTACCGGTGTCCATTCTACCGACGATCATTAGTATATTCCGTGAGTGATTGATGCGAGGGTGGGGGTAGCTATTACCTGAGCATTCCGGCATCTGTGTCTCAAAAGCTGCGACGCATTGCTTCTGCATTGGCTCAATGAAATTGTCTGATACGGTGGATAAGCTGGTGCTGAGCCTGATTGCATCTCCTGATAACACTAACTAAGAGCTCGATTCATATCTAGCTTGACAATATGAGTTGCCTCATCGGTCTGCAAGGGTCCAGCGGCAGCTGGAAGGACCACCATCTGTAAACGTCATAAGTAATTGCATCCCGTGCTTTCTCTGGTCGCTTTACTTACCCGCTTGCTGAAAGCCCGGAAGCTCAACTTGTTCTCGGGCGCATTTTTGACCTCTTCAAGGTATTTGAATGGTAGAATCACCTGTGGTTGTTTGGGATCGCCGGTGTTGTACATGGAAAATGGCTGGCCATACTTGGTGTACTGCGATAATGTTAGACAGGTTCGCCTCGCGGATCTAGCAATGGATATGGCTTTACTTGGTAGTAGCCTTTCCTTATGAGGGTGTCTACTTCCGTCATATATCTGGAATGGGAATTATCTCCTTCGAAAGCAACATGTGGCATTTTCAGCTTTAAGGCTGACGCCCACTGCGTCCAGACCAGCCATGCTGTCGTTGCACCCACCACAAGAAGAATAGCCGTCAACATAGCTGGAACCTGGAGGGTTAATGTTAATCCTGCTTCCAAGAGATCGAACCCAGTAAAAGCAAGTGTGGATGCAAGCACTAAGGGAAGATAGCGCCCAGCGCAGTGAAGTTACATTCCGTCTTCGTAGCGAAGTTGTCTAGGAAGTGAAACGATGTGTTGATTGTCGGGATCGGAGTCCGCATATATGTAACCCCAGGATAGTAGAAGGTGTATTAGAATCCCGGCATATTATGGTTTTTATACACGGTATAACTGCATAATATCTCCAGCCCATCATATAGAATAGAGTGTAGATTATGACTGTTAATTCATGCTTTAATTCATTCATTTGTCGAAGCGTTCTTGACCTGTTAAGAGAAACAGGTCTTGAAGAGACTGGATTTAACGTTCGGCTCGCATATTCGCTGATAATTCGATGCCAAAAATGACAAAACGGATCGCAGTAGATATTACGCAGAGCTACAGAAAACACATCACACATGCTTTGCTGGTAGACTTGAGCATGGTATAAGGCGTATAACTTTCTAGAACATATGAATTGTCTTGTCAGCTTTAGCTTTACATTTGCCCGGCAGGGTCATCGCCAAATTCGTCGCAATCATTCAGGTTCTCGTCCGGAACGTCTTTGTGCCCTGTAGTTCTCATAGTTCACTCCTGGTTAGTGCATGTCCGATTCCGCGTAGAACTCATGCTCCGATTAGCCCGCCAACATTCGGACTCCGACTCCCGCGCTACTCCGAATCCTTAACTTAATACTCGTTAGGTACCGAGGTACTCCGTATGTCTCCGACAATAACACTGCCATATCGGACTCAGTACCAATGGAGATATTGCCATAGCGAGGGAGGTCGAGCCGTCTGTCGGCTTGTGCACAGTCTGACGATCGCGCGTCCGTCTTGTGTTAAAGTACGTTTCCCTTGAAAGTCTTCATTGCTGAAGCAATTTGTTTGTATGGAGCGCCCGAGCTAAGATGTCTTCCACTGCGGCTTCTCTTCCAGCAACCCAGACGGCTATTGTCGCCAATGCTTCGGGGGACCTTGTCGTCTCTCACGTTGTACCCTTGCCGGACCTTGAACCGGACATGGTTCTCATAAAGACATCGGCAGTAGCACTCAATCCTGTTGATACGAAGCTAATGGGGCCGATGGCAAATGAAGGGGCAATAGCGGGTGGTGATTGCGCCGGTACTGTTGTGGCTCTTGGCTCCGATGTGTCTACGGAGCGTTTTGTAGTCGGTGATCGTGTCTGCGCTGCGGTGCATTCCATGAACAAGTTGGCACCCAGCGTTGGCGCATTTGCTGAGTTTGTCGGCGCAACCGCCGACTTCACCCTGAGAGTTCCCGATGGCATGACGTTTGGATCCGCTGCCACTCTCGGCATCGGGCTAGCCAGCATCGGATATGCCTTGTTCCACTCGCTTAAAATTCCGGGACACCCGGAAAACCCCGCCACCAAGCCAGGTTATGTTTTCGTGTATGGGGGCAGTACGGCGTCTGGAACGATAGCCATACAGCTGATTCGCAGGTAAGACAATGCCCACTGGACCTAGTATCCTAGTTAATGATAATGCAACTGGTTGTCTTACTGTGGCTTAAAGGTCCGGGCTTACTCCCATCACTACATGCTCGCCAAAGAACTTCGCTCTAGTTAGGGAATACGGAGCAGAGATGACATGGGATTATCACGATGAGCGTAGTGTACACGAGATCAAAGCGTATACTAAGAACGCGTTGTGGTATGCGCTCGATTGCTTCTGCAGCGGCGCTAGTATGAAGTTTTGTTACGGTGTTCTTGGGCGGGCCGGTGGGCGATACACCACTCTAGAGCCGTACCCGGAGCATCTTCACACTCGAAAAGCTGTTAAGGCGGATTGGATATTGGGACCGGCACTGTTCGGTAAGGAGTTAGGCTGGAAAGAGCCGTACAACTTGAAGCCTGACCCGACACTGCGACATTTTGGAAGGGACTGGTTCTTGTGTGTTCAACGTATGTTGGATAAAGGGGAGATTAGGCCACACTGTGCACGTGTTGGAGAAAAGTCTGGGTTTCAGGCCATTTTGGGTGGGCTCGAATTACTAAAAGCGGGCAGTGTATCAGGGGAGAAGCTCGTTTACCGTATCAGTGATTCATAAAGCAGATATAAACAGGACCCCAAGCACCGCTCCTAACGCCAACAGGTTGCCATGGCATCTACTTTCAGAGTTTTGTGTTGTTTCCTCTTCTAAAGATTATTGAATGGACTGTTCTATACACATGTTATGCACTGTGTAATAGGGCCAATGTGCTGACTTCCCATACCTTGCTTATGTCTAGGCGTTATTTCTTGCTTTCTCCAAACTTTACTTAACGTAGTTCTTCGCTAGCATGAGTGACTTCTGAGGAAATTTCAGTATCTCGGTGAAGACCGGCCCTGTCCATTGTTCTGAGCCAGCCAAACCTCCAGTCACCACACCTACATAGCCTGTCCCACCAGTACCTTCGCCCAAATAGTACTCGAAGCCAACGTTCTTGTGTTTCGCGGTGAACCTCCATTGCAGCTGTCGACTAGGCGAAGTCATCTCAATCTCCAAGCCCGTTGCTTTATCGGCGAGCGTATGGGTGGTGTTTCCATCCCCCCCATATAGCTTCCGTACTGTAAGATAGTCTTCTGCCTCTGAGGTCTCCATCAAGCGTGAGCCGAATACCTTATCTCCATTCTCTACCAGGAACGCTGATGGAACAACCAAGCCCTTCTGGAGATTAGATCCGAAGTCCCAGTACGATAACGCAAAGGGGCCTGTCCGAAGCCGTATGATAGTCATACTAGCAAGGCATGTGAACCAGTTGAATGCACCCCAAAGTCGTGTATGACCACCGATTCCAGTCCAGGAAACCGTTTTACCTTCGATCACCATATCGATCATCATATCAGCGACAGGGATAGGTTCCGTCAAGTAAAAATGGGGAACAGTCAGCAAACTCGCATTGTTCGACGGCCAGGTGTTTGCATCCGCATATCGTGGTGGTGTTATCGACGATAGAATAATAGTGCCTTTTGCCTCGGGGTTGTCAACCACTACCTTGGCCCGAGTCATATCGGCAGAAACTTCGAATGTATAAGCCCAGCCATCACCTCTCCAAGTTCCACTCGTACCCTGGCCAAGGCAAGACTCTATTATCGATTCCTCGGCGTATTCGACAATGGAATACCGCGAGCCATCGGAGAGGAGAAAGTCAGCTGACAGTCGCAAATTGCCCGTTCCTAAAAAGTTGTAGTTGGGATCGCGGTAAAACCCAAAGATAAAGAACTGAGAGCCGTCTTCAGAGTACCCGTCAAACTCCCATTGCTCTCCCGCCGTCCCATTCATCGGCTCAATAGCTGGCTGCTCGAAGTCGTCAAGTGGGCTTTCAGAGAAGAAAACTGGCTCTTGGCCTCTCGCTTTGGTATATCTTGAGGCATAGCTAGTCTTGCAGTCTGAAGGAGAGTGTATGATCTCTTGGCTTTGCCAATCTTCTTTCCGCCCCCAGGGAAATTTCTGTTCGTGTTGCGCTTCACATACTGAAGCAAAAACTAGAAGAAGTAAGTGAAGAAGAAAGGAGTCACACATGAGTCCAAGAAATGAGATATGTGCTGTACAGGGCGGCTTGAGTGTGGCAGAGTCTGCATTGTTGGCAGGCGACACGGAGCTCATTCTTTCAGAAGGTCTATTAGTATCAGCCCGGACTACGTGGGGACAATCCACTACTATGATCAGAAATTCAGAAGTCCGGGAGCCCCGACGTAACATCCGACTCCGATCCGACGCCTCGGCGGAAAATCTAGATAAGGAAGCTAATAGGCCAATCTGATCATTATTAGCGCAGCAAAAACCAACCAAACTAAAGCTTAGCGGTCAGATACCAGCAAGAAGACTATTACACTAGTTAAAAAAAAATGACAGTCGAGATACCTTCTGAGCAAACGGCAATCATTCAAAATGAAGAAGCCATTCTCCGAATAACGCCGGGACTACCGATTCCAAAACTTCGAGATGACCAGATTCTGGTCAAGACCCAGGCAGTCGCCCTTAACCCCTGCGATTTCAAAATGCCCGCACGATTCCCGACTCCGGGGCTTTGGAATGGCTGCGACTTCGCGGGCACAGTGGTAGCAATTGGTGATGAGGCAGCATCGCAAAAACCTGCAAAATTCCGGATAGGTGCATTGGTTTTTGGGGCGGTCCAAGGGTCTAACCGGGATGACCCACAATCCGGCGCGTACTGCCAGTATCTTGCTGCCGATGCTGCCTATACCTTCAAAGCTCCTGACGATATGTTGCCGACGACAGCCGTTGCAATGTGTGGTACAGCCCTCGCAACGGTCGGCATGGCTCTGTTTCAGTCTCTAAGATTATCCGGAACCCTGAGTAATCCGGTTTCTGGGAAGCGTCAGGAGACTGTTTTAGTGTGGGGTGGGAGCAGCTCCGTTGGTCTCATGACAATACAGATTCTCAAGATGTAAGCAACCTCTGTGGGTCATTTCGCGGTTCTTGGTTCTCATAGAAGATTCTAGTTGCGGATATCGTGTTGTGACAACATGCTCGCCCAACAATTACCATCTAGTCAAATCTTACGGGGCTGACGAGGTTTTTGACTACCACTCCCCCACTTGCGGAGCTGACATCAAGAAACACACCAGGAACGCCCTCCGCTATGTTGTTGACCCTTTTGCAGACATAAAGACCATGGCGCAATGTTACGAGGCCATTGGCCGGGCTGGCGGGAGTTACTGTGCTCTGGAGAAGTATCAGGAGACTGTTGCGGCAACCCGGCAGGCAGTAAAGCCTCATCTTGTAATGGGTTCAGCCATAACTGGGCGTGGCTTATCGTTGCCCAAACCATACGGAGCACCAAGTGATGCAGAGCTTCATTCATGGTCACTAGGTTACTACGAAGAACTGCAGCGTGCGATGGACGAAGAGCGGCTCAAACCATGTCCCATCCAGATGATCCCCGGTGGGTTCGGAGGCATCCTACACGGACTAGATATGTTGAAGAATAAGAAAGTCTCGGGGAAGAAGTTGATTGTATCGCTCGATGAGGTTAATTAATTTCATTAGAATCCAAATCCTAATGGTGGAAGAGTAATTGTCCCAGTCGATTTTGAATACGACTACGTTCTCAGTGGCCAGATTTCTCTGTTCGCAGACTGCAGGTATACATATTCGGACCATGTAGCTTCCCGGCTGTCAGCGAATCGGATTTCGTGGCCTGACCATGCAACGGTCGGACTCCACATTGGTACGTAGTGTTTGGGCTCCCGAGAGTTATTTCAACCAGTCTTGGTAGCTTTTCTGCAGAACTGAATTATCGCCATTCTACACGTCACAGTCTTATATGCGGTCGAGCTACCTATAGGTAGCGAACGGAGATGGCGCAACTAGCCCGAGATTATTACACAACCCTAGTAGAGAACTATGCCGCAATCAGGGGCGCGACGGCATCTCTACGCCTTACTAAATCAGAGCTTGTAGCTCTGTTCTTGAGAGAAAGATGGCTTGAAATGTCTGATCTGGGGCGAGTTTCTCTCGTCATCGGGCTGATACTTGGCCTCGCTATGGCGCTAGACCGAATCATCATTCGAATATCCTCTCTCCGTCGTCTAGGTATACCGGTCCTGAAGTTTTCCGGGGTTCGCGGATGGAATTATGAAGCGATTTTGAAGGAGGGGGTTCGCAAATACCCTAACTCGCCATTCATCGTTAGCTATTCCGGCTATGAATTTGTGGTATATCCGTCATCTTGTTGGGACGAGATCAAGCGTCTGCCAGTGACCAAGGCTTCTCTGCTTGATTTCGTTGAGAAGGTCTTCTTTCAGGGTTGGAAGTTCTTGGGAAGTGATCACAGCCCATTCTCCAAAATGCTGAGCATGGACCTGACTCGGAGCCTCCCTTCTCGGATACATGCACGCCAAGATCATGTCCGCGCCGCTTGCAATGCCATATTGGGGTCAGATCACAACTGGAAAAGCTTCAGTTTCTATTTAACTCTGCAGAAGCTAACTGTGACGGCCAATGCCACCGGGCTTGTCGGTCATGATCTAGGCACTGACCCGCGGTGGCTAAGAGCTGTTCAGTGGTACACAGTAGCTCTTGCAATCGGCGCTTACGTGTCGCATAGCGTCCCACGTCCTTTACGCCCGGTTGCGGCGCTGTTTGCGTTTCTCCCAGCTTGGGCAGTGTATTGGTATATGGCCATGCTTCTCCGACCGAAGCTCGCGCGGGATATACGTGAGCATCAGGCGGCAGCTGAAAAGGGTCAGCTGCAAGACTTATTACAGCCGTCACCAGACAAGAGCTTTCCGATCACTGCATGGATGATATCACGCACCCACCCCAAACAGCCAACACTATCAGAGCTTACGAGCCGCTTCATCGTGGCCTCATTTGAGGCTACTGCTTCCTCAGCAGTTACGATCTGCTCGGTCATTACCGAGCTGGCCACACGTCCGTGGCTTGTCGAAGAACTACGCGAGGAGATTTCGGAGGTCCTCAAGAAGGATGGTCAATTACCCAAAACAAACTTGAGCGAGTTGGAGAAACTGGATAGCGTGATGAAGGAGTCTGCTCGAATGAACCCATTCATGTACCGTATGTATTCTACCTTGCTTGTCTCCGAGTTTATTATACTGACATAATATGCGTAGTGGCATTAATCCGGAGGGTACAAAAACCTGTTCAATTATCAATCGGGCCTGAACTACCTGCCGGGTCAACGCTATGTGTTGACGCTTATCACTGCTACAATTCGAAGAAGACGTGGAAACATCCCGAGGAGTTTGATCCGATGCGCTTTTATAATCTGCGCAGACAGCCTGGCCAGGAGATGAAACACCAATTCGTCGGTACCGGACACGATTCTCCCCAATGGGGAGATGGACCGCAGGCCTGCCCTGGTCGATTTTTTGCAACAAACACGTTGAAGATCCTATTAGTACACCTGCTCATGAAGTATGACTTCCAGTTTCCTCCGGGAGCAGGAAAACCGCATCGGATTATTTTCCCCAACGGGTCTACAACCCCCGAGTTGACGGCGCGGATTCAATTCAGGAGACGCCAAGAATAGAGGAGTTCCGGGCTTTTGCGACGGGATTTTCAGGAGACGTCTACTGACAGAAGTCGAAGCAACTCCACCGAAGTCCACGGATTGCACAATGGATTGCGCAATTGCCAAACCCACGCCACCCATTTAGCCCTTCCCGAAATGGACGTCTATCCATTTGAAGCTATCGTGGATGGACATCGTGTCCATAATAAGTGGTCCTTGTGGCGGTATAAGTCCCGCTGTTAGTGAGGCCTAATTGTATAAGTGGTGATACTAACAGGTAGCTGTTTACACCGTCACATAAAGGATCCTACTTACCCGGAAACGCCTGACATTTCAACCCATCATTCCTTTATAACTTCGGACTCGTTTGTTGCCTGATAATGAAGTGGTACAATTAAAATCCTTCAATTTTTGCGGTCATTTTGATACCGGGTTTAGCCTACGGAGGTACCTGTGTACCTGAATATGGATTGTATAGCAACAAACATATCATTTTTATTCGGTTTCCAAATGCAAAATATGTCAACTTTAAGATAATTTATCTCTCTTAGCAACACATAACAGTTATAATAGTAAGAGTGATATCATCATAACGCCCTCGATCGGGGCAATCTAACGGTAAAGTCCCCACCCCTCCCCTTTTTCTTTGCGATTTATTTGCCTTTAATTTTAAGGGTGCAACGGATTTCGAAAGTGTTAAAGCGTGGGGCTGTTAGTAAGGTTACTCAGCAGTGGAATAGGATTGTTGTGTGTAACATCTTAGACCTATACATTTTAGGTGTGTTTCCGATGTATTTTCAATCTTCCGAATTAGCGCACGGTTCTTCGCAAAAAAAATATACTAACACTTTGCTACCCATGCAATTGCTTTTCCACTCCTTGCCCGATGCCGACTAGCTAGGTAAGCCCTACACTGTTTTGCTAGTTATTTATTAAGGAATTCATATAACTGTTACTAACCCGCGAAGTAACGCTTAAAAGCTTCAAATCAAAAGATTTACGCGTTCTGCGAATCCTTCGATCAACATAGCAATAATACGCGTTTTGCAGCAACTTAGCTAACCTAAGACGTACCCAACCTTATAGCGAATATATTACCGTTATTATGGCTTCAGGATATAACGTTTCAAGCCCTGTTGTTATACCTAGCGCCGATATACAGGCCTCTCCGCCGCCCTCCGAGATACCCAAAGTCGTCCACGTATATCCACTGATGGCCATCCATATGGGAAAGTCGCCAGTTCCATCCATATATTTTTGTATGCTGGTGGATGGACGTCAATCCACTCCACGGGGGTGCTTCGTGGCGTGGATTACATTGCTTTGACCTCTGTCTACTGAGAATTGGTTAGGCAAATAAGCAATGATGGGTATCATGTATGCTAAAGTCCATTACGCAAGGAAGATCTCATCGTACACATAGACGAGGTTGAGGAAATTATTATACAGCTAACTATGGAGCAAGTCCAGATAAACACTCATAGGCTGGCTGACTCTCCTCCCAACCAACGCAATGCCAACAGCTTAACAGGCCATCCGGGTCAAACCTCTGCTTTACTTCAAGTAGCCTGTCATAATTCTCGCCCCAGTACTGTTGTGCCCAGTCCTCTGTCCAAGGGTCTGCTTCGTTTGAATAAGCAGCTCCCTCCGGGGAAAGCGCCGCCCAACTGTCCGTTAGTCCTCGAAATGATGAAACCGCCTGCTTTCTATCTTCCAGAGAGCTACTCCCGGGCCATTCCACGGTGGCACTCAACATGGTAACTGACTTGTACCATACTGAAGGGAGTGATGTTCCAGGGTTCTGGTTATCTCGCCCATAGCGATATGGTGTATCAGTCATCATGCACGGAGAGTAGCCAGAGGCTTGCGCCTCCATGATCGCATCAACCACGCTTTCTCTGGCTGTAGTATCTTGGAACATGGACTCCGGAATGAGTCTGGTGCTGGCGGTGACAGCGGTGCTGATGGGTTGAGCATGGGCGAAAGTGCCATTTATTGCATTCTTGTAGAAATCAAAGTATGTAGGATATAATGAGATCTCGGAGTTTCCCCCTTGATCTTTCACATAGCTCACAATCGGCTCCAGCATGGTTTCGGCTTCAGCGACATCCAAGAATGGGTTCACAAGCACGGAGAGGTTGGTGAATGACGGCCCACCCCAACCTTCTAAGGCCCAAGACGGCAAGTTCTCGGCCAGGAGACTAACAAAGGGTCGCTCGTTCTCGGCCGTTGCGGGGAAGGAGAGAACAGCGACTGTAAGCGGAGCTTCATCCTCGACAAGGTGAGTCGAGTTGAGCACGACCCCGAAGGTACCACCACCACCTCCTCGGAGAGCCCAAAAGAGGTCCGAGTCGACGCAGCTGTTAACAACGCGTACCTCCCCATCAGGAGTGACAATGGTGATCTCCACAACACGGTCGGCACCAAGTCCGAGACTCCCTGATAAGAAGCCGTGACCTCCGTTTAGCGACCAGCCACCAGCCACGCCGGCAGATCCATCGTTCCCTCCAGAGAACACAACACCATTTTCATGGGCGAAGAGTACGGCTTCATCCATTCTCACACCGGCTCCGATGGTGATGGCTTTCGATGTCGCACCACCGTCGGCGCATCCGTTGGGACTAAAGGATGGATTGTAGACCATGTCTTGCAGGCCTCGAGTCCAAATTGCCAACGAACCCTGCCGACTACTCCGGCCGTTGAAGTCAATGCCAGTGTTCTTGATGGACAAGAGGGACCCGGAGCTCTTGGCGTAATCGAAGATAGCCCGGACATCCCCTTCGCCCGTGATTTTGACATACTCTGGCGAAACCACTCCTTGGCCGCATTGAGAATTTGGGGGAGGGCTTAGAGTGCTTGTTTCAAGTAAGCACTGGTCATCGGTATCAGCTGCACAAGCCTCTCCTTGTAGATGTCGAAAACCTTCATATTTGCTGGTGCGGTAGTACCAGGATGTGAGCTCTGTCTTCAGACTAGCACATGCCTCCCCATTCGGATTCGAGAAGCACGGAGTAGCGAGTGGTGCGGCCTTCACTAAACGACCACCCAAAGTTTTGTTGAGGTCCTCTCGAGTTAAGCACTGGGATTTACCGATGTTCAGAAAGCGAAGGAGTATGTCGAGACATACTGACAGGGTATATAATATGGACATGGTTTATGATAAAGGGGGTAGTAAACGGGGCCGGTAACAGAAGTAAAGAAATGGAAGTGGGTCTTAACTATGGTAGGAACGGGAGTATATAATATATCAACGGACGAAGGTAAACTCCTGCTCAATTTATCTAATGTCGCATGTTGAGTGCAATAATGAACTGGGGTCAATTATATAGTACGATGATTTGGGCGTATCCAAGCTCTACGTGTTATAACCAAACGGCTTGGCTCATTGACAAACGGTCGGAGGATGAGGGGCGCATCTCCGGTATGGGTTGCGGGTTACATAACTGGCTTAAACGGTTCAGTATATTTAACTGGGTTAAGAAGGATTTGGGCTTTAAGCTAGTTAAGCTAGGGGAATATTTAAGAATACGTACAGAACTTAAAGATATTTAACTACGATATTTAAGTTTAAGCCGGCTTAAGTTTAGGAAGTTAAAAATATATTTACGTTTATTATTAGTATAATATAAATAATATTTGCTCTTTTACAAATCCAAGTTCGTAGTTGCTTTGGTAATTATCAAACGCCTTTTTTTAGTATTAACAGCTAAATAAATTAGGACGGGGTGGCTGGGCCTTAATTAATTTTAAATCGAAAAAATGTGAAGATTAAGTCTAAAGTTGTAAAATATTATAGGTGTTAGACATAAGCGTGTATTCAGTATTGGAGTCAAGAAGTTGTAGTTGTTGTATTTATGCTTGAGTTCTTGGACCGTGTCGGTCGGGGCTTATAGTTGTAGATGTAGCTAATGTAATCTCTACCCTAAGCCACTGGTAATCTCCGTGGTTCTATCTTAAAACCCCTGATATTAACAGTTATCTGATATACCCTCCAGGAGCTGCTTTTTTAATAGCAGGTTCTGGATATAGAAGATCGATTAATTAAAGTTATTTTTGAATTCTTGCAGGTTCTTATTAGACAATTCCCGAACTCGGCGTTTCTGTAAAATTTTTTTTTTTTTGATATCCGTTAACCCTAACTGTCGAGTGAACTATTCGAAGGACGCCACAGGAAGGACTTTTATTAATTTATTTGTAATCATATCGTTCGTAAAAATATATAGTATTTCGATTTTTTCTCGAATTGCTTTTTGTCATAACTAATAATTATAAATATTTATATATCTCAACTTTGTTTAAATTTAGGCAATATCTATATGGATAAGCTTAATAATTTGTTTATTGTTATACTAGAATATTAATAATCGAAATATCGAATCGAATTCCGGACTTTTTAATTAGTCTTTATACGTACATAGTCTTTTTTATAGTTTAAGCAAGTATTAATAATTCCGTTTTTGTTATAAAAGTAGTTATTGTATTTTGCTTGCTGGCGTATTATCCGATATGTTATAACCAGAAGGACTTGGCATAAAAAGAGACGGTCGGATGATATGGGAGATATCCCCGATGTGGGTTCTAGGTTACGTGACTGGCTTAAAGGTCTCAAAGCGTTTGGCACTTTAAGCCCTTTAAGCCAGTGGGGGCTGGCTTAAAGAGCTTAACGGGCTTAAAAGTTTAAGCCGTTTAAGCATCTGAAGCCAAGATTAATATATATACGCTTATTATTTCCTATAACTTAAATAGTACCAGCTTGTAATATAAATTGGTTACCTAGATTTATATCTGCTATTATTAAACGTAATTATCGCTTTATTATTTAGATCTTTACGATATTATTGTTAATATAAACCGTACGATTTAGGTTTAATAATTAGTTAAGCTTATAGCCGTTATACGTTATAAGCTTTTGTTTAATAATACCGTTAAACTTTAAGCAATATTTAATATTATTAGAATATCGACCAGCGCCGAAACCACCGTTCTTACTCTTACTTAATAGCCGTAAAAACGCGTCCAGGAGCTTAAGGTTTATGTCCAGCAGCTTATTACTTAGGCCACCGCCGCCCCAGTCGATTCGGTACCAGCAGCCGATATTCCAAGACTTAAAGTTAAGAAACCCGAATCCTACAATAGTACAGGAAGCGTTTAAGGCTTTTTAATCTCGGTTAGGGTATATCTACGATTGGAAAAAATCGAAGGCCACGCCGACAAAATCCTTATTATGGTAGGATTTCTTAAAAGGAACGCTTTAAATTGGTTTAAACCTACGTTATACGATTACTTAAAAAATGCGAAAAACGATTAGAAAACGGTTACCAAAAGGATTTTCCAAAGTTACGTTAATTTCGAACAAAAACTTAAAGATAACTTCGACAACTCGGACGGAGAACGAAAGGCTATATAAAATCTTTTATAGCTTAAAAAATAGTTTTTAAATATGCCGTCGAATTCAGGAACCTTATATCTAAGGTAGGATGGGTCGACAACGAAAACGATATTTTGATTAACGTCTTTTATAAAGGGTTAAAAAAAGATATTAAGAACGAAATTATCAAAATCGAACGACCAAACATATTCGATAAGTATATCGCTAAAGCTGTAAAAATCGATAATCGACAGTTTGAACGACGATAAGAACGACGAAAACAGTTCGCTTTACGGTCCAAATTCCAAGAAACTAACTAAGGTCGAAAGCGCTTTACGCTTTCCACCTTTTATGGAACTTAACTAAAACCTATAAAATTAGGGGCCATTTAATCGAAAGATAAGAAATCCCTTACCTACTATAATTACGGTAAGCCCGGATATATTGCGCGAAAATATAAAAGCCTTAAAAAAAACGTATATTAAGCTCCAGTCCCTGAAAACTAAAAAAAAAAAAAACTTAACGACCGAAAAACGATTAATATAATCCGCGCTAAAAATAACGATAACCCTTTGCTAAAGGTGTAACAGGGAATAAAAAAATAAAAAAGTTAATCCAAGTAAAAGCTAAAAAGATTAAAGAAATTAGATTTACTAGATTTACAGTTACTTAATAGTTATAAAAGTATAAAGGATAAAAAAGGCTAAGCGACGACAAGCTACTTACTCGTATATAGCAGAAACGGCAGCAAAAAAACAACCAGTTAATGCATAACGTATAACTGAAGAAATACCGGAGATAGGAAGAAAATTTATGCCTAAAAGAACCCGATCGGTACGAAAAACTCTACGCGGTTAGCTGTCGACGACCGCAATACAAAATATACGAGGACGAAAAAAAATATATTACGCGACGGATTACGCGTATGTAGCAATAAGACTTCGACTTTAAAAATCGAACTGGAAGCGATTTTAAGGACTAAAAATAGTACCGTTATATATGCGAAATAGCAATAGTGGAAAAGATCGACGAACTGGCAACCACCAAAAACGGACTAAAAGGTAAATATTGCCCTATATATAAATTCTAGTATTTTTATAAATAATACGATTACTAAACGCAGGAAAGATTAATCCAAAAAATAGTAAAAAAGTACTGCCAGAAAATGATTACCGATTTACAGATCCAATTAACCTTTACGGAAAACCTAAAAAAGCGATTAGCTATAGAGGAAAAAATTCGTTCTTTTTCGAATTAAAGCTAGAAAACCTTAAAGCTAGAATATATTACCAGGAAAACGTTCCAGAATTAAGTGGAATACTTAACAGTAACGCTCGGCCGACAAAAATAGAAGTTGAAATAAATTTAAAAAGAAAATAAAAAAACTTAAAAAAAGAATTTGGGAATTCGAAAATACCCCAAAAAACCTAAGCTACTTATAATAAGGCCTTAAGTTGATAGAAAAAGCGAAGGTAAATAATAACATTTTAAGAAGATTTTAAAGGTAATAAAAACAGTATGAAAGAGATTTATTACGGTATAAGTACAAATTAAAAACAAGCGATATACCGTATTTATAAACTGTAACGTAACAAAAAGCAATTATATCGCCCTAAAAATAATTAACGAATTACAGTTATTATAAAAAGATAAAAAATACCTTTATAAAATCGAAAAGGCCGAAGGTTAAAGGTTTAATTACGACGATAAATAAGTTCGATACGAAATTAATCAATTAAAACTTATATCGAAAAAAAAAAAATTATCAATTTCGACGTTATCGCTATAAAAAATTTGGATTTAATCCTAGGTTTGCTATAGTTAAAATAATATAACCCGGCTATTAACTAAAAGACTTACGAAATGGATTACGATCTATTTTCCAACGATAAGCTAAACGACGAAAAATCTTAATATTCGATCGATAAAGTAAACGAATACAGGCATAAAGAAAGGGCAAAAATTTTATTACTAAAAGCAATACGGCATATTAAAAAAAAAGGGCATAATCGAAAAATAAGATATATTATCGCCAACCTTAAAACAAAATTTAAGTAAATAAATAACAATCTAAAACAACCGCCTGAAAAGTTACCAAAATAAATAACTAAAGTACTTCCATAATATTATAAATACGATAATTTATTTAACAAAAAGATTTAATACTAAATTGCCAAGATATAACGAATAAAATTACGAAATAATCCTTAGAAATAGCAGAAATACAGCCTTTTATCCGATATACAACCTAAACTATGCAGAATTACATGCATTCCGCGATTACTTCGAAAACAAACTTCGAAAAAAATGGATTCGACGTTCTAAATTACCAACCGGATATCTTATATTTCTCGTACCAAAGAAAAAAAAAGCTTTAATTAATAATAGATTATCGAGAACTTAACGATATTACCGTTAAAGATAAAACGCCGTTATTACTAATTATTAAAAAACAGATCGCCTATACAAAGCAAAATAGTTTCCAGTTATCGATTTTCGAAATAATTATAACATAATTCGGATTAAAAAAAGGATACGAATAAAAAATAACCTTTAAAACGAAATATGGCTTATACGAATACTTAATTACCCTTATAGGATTAACCAACGTACCAGCGACCTTTTAACAAATAATAAATTATATACTAAAAAATTACCTAAATATTTTTGTTATATGTTACCTCGACGATATTTTTATTTACTTAGGAATTAAAAAAAGCACGAAAAACACGTTTATTAGGTTTTATAAGCGTTATAAAACGCTCAACTTTTGGTTAATACCGAAAAAAAACCATTTTTATAAACAAAAAGTCGAATTTCTAAAATATATTATTACGCTAGGACAAATTCGTATAAACTCTTAAAAGTTATCATCAGTTAAATATTAAGCGTAATTTATTAATATCAAAAAAATAGAAGGATTCCTTAAATTCTCCAATTATTACCAACGATTTATATGCAATTTTAACAAAACAACTATGCCATTAACAGAATTTACCAAAAATTTTTTTAACTATTTAAATGGACTCCAAAAAAGAAAATAGTTTTCCAGCAAATTAAGAATGCCTTAACCAATAAACCAATATTAATTATATACGACCTAAAGCAACCTGTTAAACTAAAAACCGATACTTCGAACTATGCTTTAAAAGATATAATTAAACATTTAAACGATTATGGAAAACTTTACACAATTACGTTTTATTCCTATAAGCTACATAAAACCGAATTAAATTACCCCATCTACGACAAAAAATTCCTAGCCATCGTTAATACTTTTAAAAATTTAAGCATTACTTTAAAGGTAATATATACTAAATTAAGGTATATACGAATTACAAAAATATTATCCACTTTTTAACGATACGAAAACTTATCGGAAACCTATTACGTTACGTAAAAAGCCTTTCTAAATTCGATTACGTTATTATTCATCGAAAAGGATTAAAAAATAACAAAGTAAACGCATTTAAAAAACGACCTAATCTAGAAAAACTTAAATTAATGTATAATAATTAATCTTCGATATTATACTAAAAAAATACCTAAAGTAACAACGAATTACTACAATACAAGCGATACCACCTAATATATATCAACGCATCCAACAATACAATACTAACCAACCAGCAAAGCACTAAATAAATAAAATATAAATGCCTAAAGACCTACAAAAAGATCTGATAGGAGATATACACGAATACTCGGTACATAAACACCCAAAGGTCCACAAAACCCGAAAACGCTTACAGCAAAGATATTACTTTCCTAAAATAAAAATTACAGTTTAAAAGGTAATACGGCAATGCAATATCTACGCCAAAGCAAAGGCACGACGTTATAAGCCCTATAAAAAATTACAGCCATTACCAGTTGCTAAACGACCATAAAATTCGATTACATTTAACTTTATTATTAAGCTTCCTTTGTTAAAAAATCCAGCTATAAAAATACATTACGACAGTATTTTCGTAATTGGTAATCGATTTACGAAACTTTTATATTTCCTGCCCTAGAATAAAAATACCGATATAAAACAATTTGCATACATTTTCCTTAAATATATTTTAAGTATTTACGGATTTCTAACGGAAATTATTTCGGAGAAAAATAATACCTTTATTTCAAAATTTTAACAAAGATTAATAACTTAATTTAGATTAAATTACAAATTATCCAGCGTATTTAAACCACAAAAAAATAGATAAATAAAAAGAACTAATTAAACGCTAAAAAAGTATTTACGATGTTTTATTAATTACGAACAAAACAACTAGGTTAAAAGGTTACCAGTTATACAACTAATTTATAATACTAGTTATTACGAAAGCATCAAAACGACGCCAGTAATTACTAATTTTGGTTTTATACCTAAAATCCGCCAAAATTTATACAAAAGTAAACGAACTAACGTTAAGACAATTCTTACTTTAAAACAGCTAAAATAGCTGCACGCAGAAATAAAATTAAAGCTTAAATTCGTACGTAACTAAATAAGCAAATATTACGACCAAAACCGATTAAAGGTATTAACCTTTTTGAAAAGAAAAATAATATACCTAACTACCAAAAATATCTAGACTAAAAAGCCAAACAAAGAATTCGATTTCAAAAATATCGGCCTATACAGAATCGCTAAGAAAATTTCAGAAAACAACTATAAATTAGAAGTACCGCCCAAGGTCAAGCTTTATCTAGTTTTTCATATTTCCCAATTGGAATTAGCAACAGATACAATCCAAGTTAATACGGAACAGGACGAAAATATTATGAAGAATGCGCCAATTTACGAAGCAGATAAAATATTGGATATACGTAAGGAAAAGGGATTGACTTAATACATAATCAAGTAGAAAGATTACTCAAATTCCGAAAATACCTGGAAACTCGCGAAAAACGTTACGAATGCCCAGCGTCTTTTAAAAAGCTTTTACCAACAACGCCGGAAGCGCTAAGAATAAAAGTATTCCAATCTAGGTTACTAGACGGCCAGTTAGCAGACAGGGTGGTCTACGTTAACGCAACTTCAGCTTCCAACTGTTGTTACTTTCGTTCCAAACGTTCAAATTCTTTTATCACTTCCGCACCTTAAATAACCCGACGTAGCATTTCGACCCCGCGCTGGCGCAGGATCTTGTGCAGTTTTTAAAGGCGATCGATTTTATTGGCGGCAAAACGGAAGATATTTTGCGTCTATTCTTCTTCCCGTTCCAATCCCTTCTTCTCGTGCAAAAGTCGTTGGTATTTGTAAATTAAAGGACCAAATAAATAACAAAAACCATTATGCTGAACGCAGCGAAAGTATTTCTTTAAATTAGGATATGTCTTATGCAAGGTCGAATGGGTTCAAGCCTTATTTTCCAGGCTGAGCCAAATACACAGAAAATCATTACACGATGTAATTTGCACGATAGATACTATACCCAGTACC
>QJNY01000668.1:0-37980 GCA_004155945.1 Monosporascus sp. mg162
CAGGTCATGTGCACTTGCTCTCTTCTCAGGATCCACCTTGAGTGCAAAGTAGAGGAAGTCCCGGAAGACGGCGGAGAGATTTTGCTCTTGCTTGATTTCCGGCGTACCGTTGGTGGCGATGAGCCAGAGCGCGCGCAAGGGTGACTCTGTGAGGTACGGCGGCTCTCCTTCGATCATCTCGATCGCCATAATCCCAAGCGACCATATGTCTACTTTTCGGCCGTACTCCTTCCTCGTCACAACCTCAGGGGCCATCCAATAGGGTGTGCCGACCATGGTTGTCCGCTTGTTCTGCGCCTCGTTGATTTGGGCGCAGAAGCCAAAATCAGCTTGAACCAGCGTATTAGCCTCCTGTGTATAGCAAGTCAGATAGCTTGGGATCCTTACTAAGCTTGATGTTGCCGTCTAACGACAACAGAATGTTGTCAGACTTGATGTCTCTGTGAATGACTCCCTTAGAGTGCAGATGTTGTAATCCCTTGAGAGTCTCCCGACAGACAGACGCTATTTGTCCCTCGGTCATGATGTTGAAAGTGACAACATCCGTAAGACTGCCCCCTTCCATGTATTCCATGATTACCCATAGCTCACCGCCGCATAAGTAGCTGTCTATGAAGTTGACAATGTTGGGGTGTACGCTCTCCTTCATGACTAAGATCTCGTTGATGATGAGGTCCTTCTTCGGTTGCTGCTCGAGGTTCATCTGCTTGATAGCCACTAGCCGATTCGAGCCTCTTTCATGGCCTGTGAAGACACCTCCCGACGCACCCTGCCCGATCTTAGTAAATCCACGGTAGATCTCCCGAGGATCGCCTTCTGAGCAAATGCGTTTTAATGCCGCTGCAACGTCTATGGTAGTGCTCTGTCGGGTCTGTCGACGGGGCCGTGGTTGGGCTGCCGGGGGCCCACGTGCTTGTTGACCGGGTCCACCAACGCCATTGACATCAGGAGGCCGACCGGCCTGCAGTTGATGCGTGCCTGGTGGCGGCTGCGTCGGGGCTTGCCTGGTGCTAGCGGATCTACCCAACTGACCTTTCATCGCCGCCTGGGCCTGGGCCATGGCCTGCTCCTGCTGCTGTTGCATTAGCTGTTGCTGGTAGGCGTTCTGAACAGCGGTAGGAGGTTGACCGGCGGCCGGTGAATAGGGGGAATGCCCATTTGCGCGCGAATTGGACCTCGACCTCGACCTCAGCTCCTCGGGGAGCATTGGCACACTATCCTTGGACGGAGCGTAGGCGGCAGACGGGAGATCTTCGTTCTGCTGATTCATGCCAATGGCCGAGTCCTTTGCCGGATAGGGTGACTGTTGTGGCGCGGCACGTGTTGATAGAGAGACGGGAGGCTTCGGGGCCGGTCGGCTTGGCATTAGGTTAGGGTGATCCTTCGTAGAATGCATCGCGGCTCCCTTTCCAGGTAGCGGCACCGGCGGGGGAGCGCGGGGGTTCTCGAAAGTGCCTTCATCATTCACGGTTGGAAATCTCGGACTTGCTGGTGGGCTTCTCATAGGTGACATACCAGCAAAGTTGTTAGGCGTATACAGGCCAGGGGACGGTACCGCTCCTCCACCCGAGGGAGCGCGTAGCTCCGGAGCTCTCACATCATGAAACTTCTCAAGAACCTGATCCTCGTGTGGTCTCTCAGTAGTTTCCTTGTAGAATGTCACGATATCTGCAATCATCTGAGGATTTTCTCGGCGGGCATTTTCTGGAATGCCACTTTCATTGATAAGACGTTGCCATTCTTTCGGCAGACCCTAAAGGTTCACGATACCGTCAGTATCTAGGCCATATAAACGTACGTGGCTCAATCTTATCTCTTAATGGGGATCGTGCTAGGGCAAAACGAACCGTAAATTGACCTGTTGAGCTGTCGTAACCCACATGGGTTACATGAACCGGGTTTTCAGGTGCCGAAATGACGGGTTTCTTTGGTGATCCGACCAATGTGCTCATAAGCCCCGAGAAACCCGATTTCTTTCTCAGTACGCCGGGTTTAGGATCTTTGCCCTCATCAGAATAGCGCTTAGCAACGCTCGTCTGGGCCTCTGTAACCCGCGTTCCCTGCGACTTCTCTGACAATGGCATGGCTGTGGGGGAAAAGCTTGCCGAGTGACGAAGGGCCGGGGACATGTGGCGTCCGTCAGGACTCGAGTGGGACAGAGGCAGGGGAGGGGGTCGGTGGGTCGACGAGGGAGACTGCGACGACGATGACGAGAATGATTGTTGCTGATGGGTGGGAGATCGTGTAGCCTCGAAATGATTGAGTATGGAGGTGCCGTCGAAAGGCGCACCAACAAACTCTTCAGACGTCCTGAAACCGAGAGGCTGGAGACGAGAATCCGATAGACGATTCTGCCTCCCTGATGCTTGCTGCTGCTGTTGCCACTGGTGGTGCTGATAGTTGACGGCTCCCCTATAAGTTTCAACGGTCGAGTGCCCGACTGCGAGACCGATTTCCCCGTTGTGCCCGTTGCCGCCGCTAGTGGTTGTGGCCAGGTTGGTGGGGTATGTCTTGGATGATGGCGGCGGCGGCTGGTGAGACGACGGGGGAAATACCGAGGGAATGAACTCCCCGTCGTATAGGGCAGGCGACGTAGAGTCGGGTTGCTGGTGGGAGTGGAGGTGAGGCTGAGGCTGAGTGTGGGTATGAGGATGGGTATGGGCGGAAGGAGGAGTATAGTGTGTGTGAGAATGAAGTTGAGTAGGGAAGTTGTTGTAAGTATGGGTGTTGTTTGACGCGTTAGTGGTGCTGGTGCTGGTGCTGGCGCTGGTAGTGGGAGGAGTCGATCTCTGGTGTGGAGCACTGGGGGCACGCTTTAGACTCGTGGAGCTCCGTTTGCTTTGGAGGGACTGGGAGTCAAATCGACCATCTGCGGTGAACGATGATGAGTGAATGTGGTGATGATGATGGGTGTTGTTAGGGTAGTTATGATCGTTACCGTGATTGTTATTGTCGGTGATGTTGCTGCCGCCGTTATTAAGGTTTGCCGGCGGCTTTTTGGTCAGTTTGCGACGTTGCGACTGTTGACCAGGTGGATTGGCAATAGTGGCGGCACGATCGTTATGGCTGCCCATCGTCTGCTCACGTCCTTTATGGAAGTCAGGAAAGTCTACACCTACCCTAAAAGGTGGCTAGGTAGGCCTAGGGTGCATGATAATGTGTGATAGATAAATTCCAGAAACCCAAGACTGATACCGAGACACCAAACCAAGGTATTCCCGCCGTGTGTCTTGGTAAAAGCAAGTTGTTAGATTTAAAACTTAGGTATGTGGAGTAGCATTATGCTGGGTAGAGGGAGAATCGGGGATGATCAATGCTAATCAGTACCTGGGCAATTGGTTTGGTTATTTTTCGTGTTAAGAAAGGGGACGGCCTTGAACAGTGGGTGGCGCTGGATAGGTCACGATGAAACTCCCGAACCTGAACTTACTGTGTATATGGAACAGCTCTTCGTTGCTTGGACTCTTATTAAACTGGGCAGATAACACCTAGTGTTCTTTAGTACAAGCAGGGCTTGGACTTGGGCTTGGTTTTGGGCTTCGGTAGTGCGTACGGCGGTGGAGCGACCAATAGTCTTGGGAGTCTTGGGATGCAGCGGTGGAATGAAGTGTAGATGTAAAATGTTATAATCTAAGCCATATTGTGAATGCGAGGTAGGTTGCCTATGTAGGTAGATAACCGGTATGATCCATTCACTTAAACGTGTGTAGATACTACGAAGCAGTAAAACTCTCTACGACATTACTAATTAGAGCATCGCCTCCCAAGGTAAGGAAGACCGGTAATGGCTACATGGAAGCATGCAGTCCGGTCGTACCCGATGACTCGTTGGACTGCATAGGCCTTGAAACCACTTGGGCTAGGGCAGTTCGCTAGCTTTACTAACTTGGACGCCAGATGGCCAAAGGAAGCAAGGCCAGAGCAGTTGGGCACGGATAAAGAACAACTACGCTATATCAAGCATCAAGCAAAAGATGGGATCGATAGCGGGTAAAAACAGGGGACGCTTGTGGTGCGAGAAACCCAGAAAAGAAAGCAACCATGGGATACCCCGTCCTTCGCAATTCCACTTACATATATAAATCGACTAATCGTTGCTTCTGCGGCTGAATAAGGACGAGGTTTATTCTGCTAAGTGAGACGTTTGTGTTTAATCTACGGCTGTTCGTTTTAGATCTTACTTTTTTATATGTCATAGCCTTTCTACCTTAAGGTAATTACCTAGGGATAGTCGCCTCCTATCGCCAACGGAATATAACGAGGGGCTATCCGAATTCTTCGCCACGTAGCTGGTAGCATGCAAGCATGCAGATATAACAAATAAGTACGGGCATACTTGGATGTCCTATCCTGCTCTTGTTTAGTTGCAGAGTGCGGACTCCTAAACTTAATGTCGGTTTACTAGTACCTATGTTTGCGTCCGTTCGAACGAGCTGCCTGTAAATGCTGAACCTACCTATGTAGACCTCCAGAGGCTTGGAGCTACGTAGAGTTATTAGATAAGAGGAACGGGGAATTCGGGAGCTTACAGGACGTTGGTCGGGAAGAGGCGGGAGGTTTAACCATACGCTTCTTATCTTACCTTCCTGTGAGGTATGTTCGTACCACAATTGTCAGAGAGCCAGCGATGTATCTGGCTTATCCGCGCTCGCAACGCTGCTCTACGTTCCGTGCAGGAGCACATTCACATGTTCTTTGCCGCCGCCGCCGCAATCTGGAAATCCCACGCGACCTGAATTATCTAATACGATAAGATATCAGCCGCCTGCTTGTTGGTCTGATCTTCGAAGCTTCAAACCGCTTTGATTGCGTTGTGGCACGAGCTATCTTTCTTAGCAATGACGTTGTAGCCACAGTGCTCGTGCCCTAATAGAAACCGGTCCCCAAGTCGCACACTCGGATCGAGCAGTTGCTCTTGGCTGTGGAGAATCTGATAAATACTAGGTATCTTCGCTCTGCATGATGGGAATTGTTTCAAGCAGACACCTCGATGCGCCCATGTACGAAATCGTACGAAGACGACGCAGATTCGAGAGCCCCGCCAGCCCCGCCTATTGTGTTATGTATATGTATGCAAGGGGTCACTATTCGCGGACATTTCGCTAAGATCGATAGGCGTGTTCTTGGCTTGCTGGGTTGTGGCTTGTGCCTTGTCAAGTGGACGGGGTGCACGGGGCTTTTTGCGCTTAATCTGCTGAGCCAAACTGCGGCGTCGAACGCTTGAATCCGGCTTGACACAAGCTCGCATGTAAGGGAGTACGGGTTTTCATAATAGGAGCAGCAGGCGACTACCGTGAATGAAACACCAAAACGGATGAAGACAAGTCTATGTCTGGTGCGAGCTAATCATATACGTATAGTAGGGTTTTGGCAGGTCAGCGGCTACGGGCGTATACTGATGGATACTGGGCCGTTTCATTGCCACCCGAGATGAATGATCCTTGTGGTGTCCAGACTAAGAGAATTTGCCCACACGTATAAGGGAAAGCTGTTCCGCCTTCTTCATCAGCCCATCGGGAATTGCATATAAGATATCAGGGGACCTGCATAAAGCCACAGCCAGGTTCTCGTTGGATTTGGTTTTCCTTGCTAGACCGTTAGTCTCAGACATTCGAAGCCACAAAATTCCCCGCGGGTTTTATCAAGTGCCGTACTTGGTCTTAGCATGAGTGATGGCTTCGACAACAGACTGAAACGGGGGGGAAAATGCAAAGACTCATTGGTGGATATCTATTTCACGACAACCTACGAGTTTGGAAATTTCTCTGTGCTGCCTTTCACTAGATGCGTAGCCAAGGAATGCGCGAGCTGATTCTAATATGGACTGCCCAACCGCCATGGCCCATTAAACAAGTACCAGCCTGTTGCTTCGACCATCGAACGTGTCCATCATGTTTCGAGAAGCGTGGTTATAAGAAACCTAGCTAATTGACGCATAGTTGACACAAAAAGCAGACACAAGAGACCTTCGGAGCAGCGCTTGCCGCCGCGAACCTGAGTGTTCATTTCAGATCTGTAGCCAATGCGCACACAGATCAGTCGATTCAATCGTACGGTTCCTGAGTCCAGTAGAGGAAACGATGGCTTCGTTATAATCTATGATCAAGTTCAATGTTAACTGTTCATCATTGGGGGACTAAAAAAAAATTGGCAGAGGCGTGCCGCCGAGAGTCAGCTCTTACCCCTGAGGTAGGTATCTCTAAGTTGGCATTCGGATAACGCCTACGCAGTCGTGCCACGGGAATGATTGGAACCGAATGGTCAGCGAACGTCGCGCACCCGCCCGGAAAGTAGGTACGCATCACTCGCACCGGGACTAGGCCCAAGGATACCTACATTGGGCCATAGATTTAGTGCCTGCGCGACAGCTCGACCGGGGGTTTTCCAATCAACTGCTCGCCAGAAGCCGGCGAGGCAACCAATGACCTCCCCATCGCGGCGAGAGCTCGTTCTGCTGCATTCCCTACGTTGGATGAGTTTTCGTCCGGAGTCCTGGTGCTGGAGCAGCAAGCAGCGTGAGGTTCCTCCATGAGTGAGACTTGCCGAGATCCTCAACCTCGCCTGACATTTTCCCCTATTTCGCGTGGGAGCAATTTATATGCCTAACTCTCCTCCATTTGAAGAGCCCGTTACGGAAAATTGGCTAGACACTCGAATTTGAGTGCAAGAAGGGGGAAATACTAGCCGGGAATGGCTGGTTTCCCTTCGACCCCAGTATAGGTCTCGGCTTTACTTACCATCGCATTGTATTGTTATATATAGTGCTGTCAACAGATATCTTGCGAAGCTCTCTGTTGTCGAGAAAACCTGTTTCTTAAACATGGTAGATCTGGGGCGCAAGAGCAAACCTCCGAAGGGGAGGGAGAAGGTATAAGTAGGTAACCCTGCCGATTCAGTGGCCAAACACCTAAGTTAGTAGACTTGAGTAGGAATTTCAAGGCCCCTCCCAAGTTCGCACCGGGAAAAGTATAGACATGATAAGATCAACGATACTCACACGGTTGGAATTACTCCTAATTCATGGATTACTCGGTATTGACAGTCTAACGCCGACCCTGGTACATACTCCCCTTTTACTACGATGTGTTTAGTCTAGTCTAGAACGTGCCCTCCAGCCAGCGAATCTAGAATTTGAGGCTCAGCAGTGCGGGGGGCAAGCTAGGCCGTGGCGTAGAACCGATCCAAAGCGGTCTCTTCACCCTCCACCAACAAACCTTATTGTCCGATCTTCCAACGTATTAGATAACCCCACACTCTTTTTTGCACGTAGCACGGCCTACCAATCTTATGCATATTACTTAGCAAACTGACATAGATCCATTGGCCAATGTTTGCTAATCCCAGCACTGCCATCAAAAGGTAAGGTAGTACTAGAGGCTAAGTTAGGAGGTTGGTACGCCCGGCTATGCTTGTATGCTAGACATTACTAGTAATTGGGAAGAGATGCTAGCGTGGCGTATGTTAGTTACTAGGTAGAAATAAAAGAACACTAAACCGTAAAGTGGTAGCTACCCCAGCTTGGTAACGATTGCAACTCTTGCAATTGGAGGTGTCCTTTTAATTTTTGTGGAGGTACACAAGATCGCATGAGAAACTTCCACCTCACCCATATTGAACTACGCCTTTGAACTCTCCTTCAACTCTAATCCCTAATATTCCTTCCCTAACGTCTACTTAGCTATCTTCTGCCGTAGCATCCGACGGTAGCCCATCTTTATACAGGTATCGTCAAGAGAGAAGCACATAGTCGACATCATGTTCTAGCTTCTCTTAGGCAATCCCACCTCGATCTAATCTACTATTTGTCGCTGCCGTACCTTCCCAGTCCCCGTCTACCTTTGATATATAGCCTCCGAAATGTCTGCCAACCCCGGTTCCGAGGGTTCTCTTGCCCAGAAGCTTATGGAGCAGCATGCCCAAAACCCGCTCCAGGCCACCGTCGAAGAGGTCCCTGACGTTGAGGGTACCACCCTTCCCTCTGCCGATGAACCTGCATCTTCCTCCTGGGGTCCTACTGCGTCTGCCGGGAAGCAGAAGGCTCAGGAGCAAGCCCCCATCGACACTGAGTCCCAAGAGGCGTTCCCGGCTCTAGGTAGTGGCCCGAAGCCAACCACTGGTGCTAAGAACGTCACTCCCATCTGGGGAGGCGCCAATGGCAGACCCAATGGGGGCTCCTGGTCGGCCAACGGAACTCCGCGAACTTCAACACCACCCTCCGGCGTCTCTACTCCCACAGGAGCTGCTCCGTCAGTGAGCCTGCCCGGCCGCAACGTCGAATCCTACATCCTGGAGTCCTCCCATATCATGCCTCGTAACCAGCTCAGGCGCCCTATCCCTGACATTGTTAAGGATATCAACCGCAAGTCTCGTGCTATCATTAACATGGTTCCTGGTCCCAACGGCAGCCTGAGATTCAACGCAACAGGTCCTCAGGACAAGGCACAACAGGCTCTCCGTGATCTCATCCAGCAAATCGGTGCTAAGGCAAGCATACCCCCCACACGCCCACCACAAATGAAAGCGCCAGACACGATGACTGACACTCTGTTTGAAAAGACTAGCATCACGGTGACAGTTCCTCGGTCAGCGAGAGCGTACATCATCGGAAAGCAGGGCGCCACCATCAAGGCGATTGAGGAGAAGTCGGGCGCCAGAATTCAGCTGCCGAAGGTTGACGATGCCGAAGATGACGAAGATGGCGTGGTTGACGTCGTTGTCGAGGGTAATGCCCTTTCGGCAGCCACGGCGAGAGAAGCTATCAACAAGGTCGTCGGTGAACGTTCGGCCAATGTTACTATCAAGGTCAAGTCTGTCCCCGCCGAGTTCTACCCCTTCATCGCTGGTCCGAACAACAGCCTCGCCAGCGCCCTCGAAGCTGAGCATGGCGTTCAGATTCATATTCCATCTCACCAGCCATGGTCCCATCCCATTCCCAAGGCACCCGCTGGTGGGCAACGGCCCATCTTCGCTCCCCCTGCCAATGACAACCATATCCAGTTGGCCGGAGACCGGTTGGCTACTCAAGCTGCCAAGGCCGCCATTGAGCGTCGTGTACAGGAACTGCAGAACCAGCTGCAGATTGACCAGGCTGATATCAACAAGGGACGGCACCAGTTCATCATCGGGGATCGGGGCATTCCTATGGAAGAATTCTTCGCCGAAACGAACTGTGTGATCATCTTGCCTAACGAGGAGGGCGTTGACACCGTGACGGTCATCGGTCAGCCAGATGATGTGGCCCGTGGCTTAGACAGAGCCATCGACTTAGCCATGGCACCCCAGGTAGCATCCTTTAACGCTTCGCGGTTCCACCGACATGCTGCTGCAGGCGCCCCTGCGTATTCCCGAGACATGTCCCGCTACCTACGCCACCGCAGAGAAATCGAGCGGCTAGAGCAGCTCTATAACGTCCATATCAACACACCTTTTACTGAGGGCATCGACTCGCCTTGGGAACTGTATGCGAGGGATGGCAAGAACAGCGTAAAGGCACAGAAAGAGATGACTTCGATTATCAACAGCCACCCGCCCTCACGCTTCGCGTCGATTCCTGTTGATCCGTTCTTCCATGCTTATCTTAGGAGTGATATCACACCTAAGGTCAGACAGGACTTTGGCGTGTATACGATTGTGCCGGATGCGCACGAGGGGGATCTCCCGGTGCTCCTGGTTTACGAAGGTCCTTCCGCTCCCGATGCATACCAAGTTCCGCAAACTGCCCCCGCGCCCCAGGATCTTCAGACGTTTCAGAAAGGACTGACCGACGCTCGTAACTACATCCTGGATTTATTGAACCGTCAAGAGCAACTCACTTCCGCCACTCTCGAGGTGCCGCTCAAGTAAGTGCCTTGAGTGCGACTGATCATGGTCACTACTCGCTAACCAAATCTAGATTCCACGATAAGCTTCGTCGATACATCAAGAAGGAACAAGACGTGACAACGCGTGCCGTTGGTGACATCCCCGTTAGAGTGAGCGTCCGAGGCACTACTGTCACTTTCCGCGGCCCCGCCTCGAACGTGGAATCTCTTTACCAGAAGGCCAAGGCATTCGTGGCTCAAGAACAAGAAGACGAAAAGGAGCGGGGCTTCACTCTCAAATTTGACTTCGATCCCAAGTTTGCCAATCACCTCATCGGAAAAGGCGGCAGCCACATCAACGAGCTCCGAGAGAAGTTTGACGTGGATATTCAGGTTCAGAATGGAGAAGTCGAACTGAAGGGCCCGAAAGCAAAGGCCGAACGGGCTAAGGCTCACATCACCTCACTCGGCAGGCAGTGGGCAGACGAGACTACTCACACGCTTAAGATTGATCCAAAGTACCACCGAGAACTCATCGGTGCTCAGGGCAGCCAGATCCTTCGCCTCCAGAACCGGTACAATGTCCATATTAACTTCCCGAGATCCGCCAAGACCAGCAAGGATGACGAGCCAGTCGCCGATGTTGCCAGCGAGGCCGGTAAAGGACGACGGCAACAAGCTCCTGACGAGGTTACCATCCGCGGCCCTAAGAAAGGAGCTGACGAAGCCCGCGATGAGATCTTCTCGCTCTTCCAGTACCTCAAGGACAACTCCTACACTGCCACTGTGACCGTCCAGCAAAAGATTCTCCCGCCCCTGATTGGTACTGGTGGCGCTGGCATGGACGAGATCCGTGCAACTACTGGTGCTAGAATCGACATCCCCAGCGAGCGGAGCGAGTCTCAGGATGCTAAGGTCGACATCCTCATCAAGGGCACGAAGACGCAAGTTGCCGAAGCCAAGAAGCTGATCGAGGAGAAGAAGGCCGTATTGGAGGATACGGTTATAGAGACAATAGAGGTTGACAGGAAGTGGCATAAGACGCTGATTGGGCCAGGAGGTAGGCCCTTAGTATCGTTCGTACTTATCATAGACGATATGCTAACCCGTAGACAGGTTCCACTCTGCGTGATCTAGTAATCAAAGCCGGCGGTCCGGAAGATAGAAGACAGCAGGCTCGTACCGTCCAATTCCCTAAGCAAGATACCGACGGCAACACCATCAAGATTGAGGGACGGCGAGATGTGGTTGACAAGATCATCGACAGTATCCAGTCAATCGTCTCGGAACGCGAGAGCCAAGTGACCGAGACTGTTGAAGTCCCTGTTGAGAAACATAGAACATTGATTGGGCGGGGTGGCGACGTCAGACGCCATCTCGAGTCCCAGTTCAAGGTTTCTATCGACATTCCCCGCCAGGGAAGTGGTCAGACCGGCGTCAAGATAGCTGGCTTGCCCGCCGATGTCGAGAAAGCCAAGGAGCACATTTCTTCGCTGGTCAAGGAAGAACAAGGCGAGACGCTCCAGATTCCGCGGAAGTACCACCACGCTATCGCAGACAATGGCCAGTTCTTCCGCAGACTTCGCACCGACCACAAAGTTACGGTGGATCATCTCGGCCAGCCCCTGCCACAAAAGCCGAAGCCCTCGAACACCCGGGATAGCAACGCTGCACTGCCACTCATCACCGATGACGCTGATGTGGTCGTTGACGCTCATTCCTGGCACCTAGTAGACGCTGCGTCATCCTCTGAGGAGGGCGATATCCCTTGGGTCCTTAAAGGCAGCCCCGAGAACATCGAGAATGCCAAGAAGGCCATCAATGCGGCCCTCGAACAGGCTCAGAAGAATAACGCCATCGGCTACCTCATCCTACCGGACCCCTCTACCTACCGACACGTCATAGGCCAACGCGGGTCCAAGGTCAACTCGATCCGGATGCAGAGCGGTTGTAAGATCAACGTTCCCCGGAACCAGGCTCAGGATGAGGCGATAGAGATCGTCGGTTCTAAGGAGGGCTGTGAGAAGGCCAAGGACTTGATCTTGGAGGCCGTCCGCGAAGGCCAGGTTGGTGGACGGGATTAGGCATCCCGAACGCAAGCCAAGCCTATCGGCGGCGGCGGCGGCGACGACAATCTGAACCCGTGGGAGTAACTATATAGAGGAAACATCCAAAGGGAAAAAATTTAGCATCGCATGCATTTATATGATGCATTGCCAAAAGGGTCATGTGTATCTAGTTCTTTTAGCTTTCATCCGCGGGTAGGGGGTTGTTTCTGCTGTACGTACGATGATGACGGTGATGATCGGGGAAATGCTCCATTCTGGCGGTGGGAAAAAAGTGTCTTTCCTATTTACACCAAAAAGAAATGCATTATTATATCACAGAAGTTTGGCGCCGTAGTATCGTGAGTCGGTTTCAGATGCAAATGTATCTATTGTCTTATCCACACATATGGCCTAACTAATCACAATGTTCCTGCGCGTCACAGGCTACATATCCATCTATCGTAGCTTTGACGTCTTTCGGCAGAGCAAAGCCTATTCCTACATGCTCACTCACAGACGACCCAGCACAGCACAGCAAAAGACAATTGACTGGTCGAAGACTTTCTGCAAGACGACGGACGGAAAGGAAAAATACTGGTTAGTTCACCTTTCGCTAACCACCTGCGATAACTGACATGCCCAACGAACAAATCCGGCGCGTGCACCCGCAACCAATCCGCACGGTCGATAGATGGATATGGGGGCAGCGGTTGAACTCGTCCAGATATACGCAGGTGCGGGATGCGATAGCTTCGGAAATATGACCTAGCACGGCGCTATTGAACAGATGCCGGAGCATCGTCTCTCTCCGGTTGGTCGATCGACTCATCGTGAGGGGACTGACTATACGCAGTTATCCGGGCCGGCGGTGGTAGTGGCGGCGATTTTAGTTGCTGGGGTAGACTAGGTGTCCCGCACTGCTTGGATTGAACGGGGTGTTGCATATATCCAGCGCCAGGTTAAGAGGTCTTCTTATGTAGATAATAGGCGGATATTTTCCTCCGCGACTCTTCACCTATCCGTCCTTATCATGGCCCCTCTGCGTCCATAGCGAAGATGCCGACGGAACTGTGCTACAAGTGGGATAATGAGTAGATAGGAACGTCTGGGGAAAATCATATATCGATCGTCACCTTACACTCTCGTCTTGATAGCGCGGGCAGAAGGCAAAAAAAAAAAAAAAAAATTAGAACGAAGCCCGTCTACCTAACCCCGTATCCGCAACACTTGCTACTAGTAAGCATCACACAGGCGCGACGAGTCCCATAGAGAAGGAAGGGACGGGGAAGAGGGCAAGATGATACCAATAATCGATATTCGCATTACTCTTCTACTGGCTGAACTGAATGTATCCCGTCAGGTAGGTCCATGCCCTCTTTTGAAACCGCGCAACTCTCTAATAACGTGAGATCCGACCTTTTTACGGAAGCTTCCGCGAGAGACCAGTGCCTGTAGTCGTGCCTTTTGACATTGTCCTAACCGCCGTCCACCAACGCCTGGGTATCCCTCATAAAAGCCATCGACTTTGGTTTTTTCGGTCTTTCTCTCTATCGCCGTCGGGCCAAGCGGCATATCGTCCGGACGGCTCCAAACCTGGCATTTTTAAGATACACTATTGATACATGCCTGCAGGATACTACTGTTAAACGCAAACGGAAATGCAAAATAGATATAACGTGGGTCGCTACAGCACGGCCCCACAGGTTCATGCGCGGTCATCTTGGACGAGCTGCAGAAGCGACGCAATATAGCCGGCCTACGAGCCTAGTTAGTCTCGAATTACGGCAGGCCTCGGGGAGGATGCACTTACCATGGCCTTGTTCTCCGTCATGACCTCGAACAAGCGAGCCATGACCGGGCGGAACAATTTCTCGTTCCATCCACCGCCTTCGCCTCCCATCTCGTGCTTCTTCAACAGTTTCTCCTCAGATTCGGTCTTGACCACATTACGCGCGATGTTGCGGAGCACCAACACGGCGCTGAGGGGGATGCCAGCCGCCTGTTCGATCTTCGGATTGCGCTCATCCCGTGTGACAAGGGTTTGTTCCCAAGCCAAGGACATCGTCTTCGCCGGAATGACATACGACCTCTTCTGCCGCTTCGCGGCCGGCTCGAGACCGTCGCCCGGGGGGCGCTTCTGAGATGCCGGGAAGTGGGTCTTGATGTGGCGGGTTAGCTCCGACAGTTTCATCTTGGCTGGCGTCGGGTACTTGGGGCAACCTGCCCAGTCGCAAGACGTTAAAATCTCCCTCTCCTCAATCTTGCCATTTTCGCCTATGGTGACGCCCAAGTGGGAGGTCAAAACATGATGCCACATCTTCTCGCCGCCGAGGAAGAAACCATTGCACGCCTTCGGGAATGGGGCTTTGCTTGTTGTCCATTGGCATCGAGCATACTCCTCCTTGGTCTCGTAATCCATAGGAGCCGTGCGGGCACGAATACCTTCTATGATAAATCGTTGCACCTCTCCGGGACCTCTGATAATTTGGGCACGGGCGCTCGAGAAGACATGGCTGACATTTCTAATGAAATCCGCTGCACTAAGCATACTTCGTCCAGCACCTGTCAAGGCTCCAAAAGAGGATTGGTAGGCTTGCCATATAGCGATCTGGGTGATGTGAGATTCGGCGTCTTCTTCGAAAAGGCTCTGAAGCCAGTGGAAGCATCTTTGCGGCTCGTCAGTGTTGACAAGCTTCTCGTGGAGGTCTAGGGGTAGAGGCACAACCTCCTCAGATGCGGGCTGTTTCTTTTCCGGCTCGAGGATCACGTCTTCCTTTACGCGCCTGGCCCCATGAGCCAAGAGTCTCACGATATGTGGTACAACGTGCTCCATGTCGACTGCTTTCAGTAGGGACTCAACATTGGCGACTACGGCCGTGTACTGATAGAGAAAGTCCAGACAAGCGTCTACAAGTTCCTCATCATTAAGCAGAAGCCAGTTCATAATGTTCTTCAAAACCACATGAGGCACATGTTGAAGCATGTTTGTCGCTTCCAAGTTCATCGAAATGCGGCTGATGGCCCTCAAGGATGTCAAAATCGTTCCTCGGTCCGTCGAGTCGAGCTGTTCCAATAATGTTCGATATAAAGCATCCTCGTAGTCTAGGACAAGGTAGGGCGTGACCTGCTCGGCGATGTCCAGAGCGAAATGCTTGACCTCAACGAGCATTTCCAGGTTCGGAAGGTGCAGAATGATGCAGAGAAGGTCCTTCAGGGGGTACACGTCGGCCATGTAGACGGCATTCTCCTGCAGCATGACCATATTACGAATGGTGAGAACGGCCTCGGTAACCCTTGTAAGGCGATCTGCAAACTCAGCGGGCTGCATATAGTCGAGCACCGACTTGGGCTGGAGCGTTCCTATACGCTCAAGAATGTCATCGGTTCCATTAACCCCATCGAGAACTGATACGTCCGATACGTCTTGATCTCCCGAGTAGGAGATCTGCCAGTTAACGTGGTAAAACAGACTTCCGACCTCGAGGGCCTTCTCTATCAGACCTTCAGCCAGACCAAGAAAAGATTCGAACTTGTATTTGTCGCCTCGTTCATACGATATCTTGACTAGGTGGTTGAGCGCAAAGGCCTGTTCAGAAGGTATACAAGAGCGTAGAGACTGGAGGCAGCGCGTATAGATGTTGGGGCCATCGAAGCCAGCTGAGACATATTAGCAACGGGTAAATACGGCACTGCTGAGAGAACTACTTGCCTCCCGGGATAGTAGAGCGAGGAGGGCCCTGGGTCTCAGGAAGACCGGCGGCTTGCATGCGTAGCTGGCGCTGGCGTTTGGCGAATTCGATGGGGTTGTTTCCCGGTGTATTAACGGGCCGAAGAGGAACAGTGATAGGTAGACGGGGCTCGAAGGCCTCCGACAGGCGCGATGCCGTTTCCGGATTTGAAGGAGTGAAGGCGCTAGACGCACCCCGTAAAGCGGCTTGTTGGGCCTGAATGAGATGGAGGGGGTTGTTAGGGTTATGATGCGGTGGTACATGTTGGTGGTGTTGTTGATGCTGGGCATGGGAGTTGTGCACCGAGTTGGATACCGGGGTGGAATGTTGTGAGGAGGTATGTCTGGACTGGCGGCTAGGTCCAGTTTCGGGCTGGAAAGGGACTCGTTGGGGGGGGGCTTCGCGCAAACGACCGGAAGCTCTGTTGCCAGACACGGGGGTATTGGTCTCGGCCGGACGGTCGTCCTTAGACGGCGTTTCCTCGCCCGGGCGCTTAGAAGCTAATTTGAAGCTCTCGACAGTACGAGTCAACACAGGCCCATGCTTGCTGGCACAGGACTGAGCCTCGAGGATTTCCTTGGGCGGAGGTTCCTTTCCATACTGGTCTTTAATCCAATAAGCGGCAAGATATCTGTAGAAGTCCTGCTTGAGCTGGAAGGAGAGCTGGCCCATGCCCTTGCTATCGTCGAAGTACATTCCTAGCTCGTTAGCCAGGGCTCCCCAAGCCTTCTGTACTTTGCAGAGCTCGTCATAACCGCCCTTTGCGATGACAGCCTTGTACAGCCTCAAAAGGTCGACGTGTACGTGGCCATGCATGGTGGGGAGCCGAGGCTCAGGTTCGAAGGATGTGCCACGCTTCTCGTGGAACTCGGTCAACTTCCTGATAAACTCGTCATATTCCTGGGTTCGCTCAATATGGTGGATGTAGAGACCCTCCTTCTTCGGGGTACTACCCTTTGGGGGCATGTTGGATGGATATCTCGCGACGAGAAGCCGGTCGACAACGGCAACGTCTACTGAAGCGGTCGAGAATGGGATTAGGGGATGTAAATTACGCTGGTCTTGCTAGTTATCTAACGCGAATACCGATATGCTACTGACAAGACTAGGTCGACTCGACTCGAGGGCTTCGGAGATCCGGTATGCGGTACTCGGTGGGTTCGCCGGTCAATTGGGGGATGGCAAGGCAGTCGGCAAAGATTAGATAGGATATTAATATCATGGCAGAAAGTGAGTCAGAGGCTTCAAGAGAATATATGTTGAGTGCGACAGTGCGACAGGCTAAACCTAGCCGCGACTGGAGGTGAATGAGAAGGTGAATGTTGAAGGCGCGGCGTTGTGACAATATCTTATAATGGGCTGAATGGGAATTGATTGGAGCGCAGGGCAGTCCCCCGAAAATGAAATGGAATCAATCGTGTTGGCGTTCGCCCTTGGAGCACCCATGTGGTATGTGGTATGTGGTATGTGCACAGGCATTCCTCAGAAGTACATATTCCGTATATATGCATTTACGTTCATAAACCATACATGAAGGGAGGGAGGTACTTAACCATGTTCGGAGTCATCCACCAGTAGCTTCAAACACTCAGGTATGCGCCTTCCGTATGCAGTCCAATTTCCATTTCCAATTTCTGGTGGCAATCCGAAAATATTCTACCAATGGCTGAAGGATCCAATTAGAACTGTTGCAAAGCTCGTTCACAGAGCGGTTGCCTTTCCTTCTCCCCTAAGTGCGTCTCCCCCTGAAATCTGTATCTGCCTCTATATATCATCCCTTGTGTCGTTTCTCGTTCGGATTCTACTCTATATAATAGAATGCATTGCGTCTCACTCCCTAGCTAGTTCGGGATGCAGCCTGATAATTCACTATGGCCCTCGCAGCCTCGACCTCTGCCACGGACACAGTCTCCGTATAACGGAACCTACATGACAGGCATGGTCGAGATCCGGGATGGCAACTACCCTCATATGAGATCACCAATGCCTCCTCTTCCTAGACCTAGCATAGCCCCTCGAGCTTCCCCATACTTCCATGCTCGGTCTCCCAGGCCTCAACATGGCTTGCGACTTGTGCGACCGTCTCAGTCTAGTCACACCCTAAACCATCAGCAGCGAGTTTTCCGACCATTGGTAAACAATGCTAGTATCCCGTCAGCTCGTGGATTCCTCCCTCAGAACATGGCGGCTGCCAGCCATGACACAGCTCGAGCGTCCACCATGCTTAACCCCCAGCAAAGGCCACTGAGCGCGCAGAAGACAGCTTGGGCGCAGACAGAAATTAGCAGTCGTCCGCGGACAGTGCCATTGCGTATGCAGACCTCTCGGAGTCTCGGTTTCCCCCCCAATAACCACATCGCTCCCTTGGATTTTGCGTCAGATCGGGTTGAGCCCTATTCAGCTCCTTCTTACCTTGGATCCAGTTTCAACAATGGCAACCGTAGCGTCACTGATTATTCCCATAGGCGAATCCCAGAACACGATGACTTTGTTGATCAAATTGTCCCTCCTCGCCCTCCGGTTTTCATGAGCCGTGGAGCAGGGGAGCCCAGGAATTCTACGTCATCAGAGCAATCAAGGCAGAATCACGGTCAACGTCAAAATTTAGCCGAAGAGACCAAGCTTACTGATGCTCAAGAAACACGCCTCAACTCCAAAGCTATGAAGGTTCCATCAAAACAGCCTACGTCGGTTCCCAAACGTCCTGTGGCTCGACGCGGTCCAAAGAAAGGTATATCAGCGTCTGTTAATAATGTGCCGGTAAATGTACAGCCCGGGGCCGTAACCAACGCAACAGCTGATACTCAACATGAAAACAAGTTAACGGCAAGCCGAAAGCGCAAGGCTACCGAACCTGAAGCATCAGGATCAGAGTTGAAAGGACCCATAAGAATCGAGATAATGGGCAAGAACGCGCCTGTCTCTCCCACATGTACTCTGCCCACATCCCCAACCCAGCAGCAAGCTCTACGGACTCGAACTGTAGGTGATAGTAAGCGGCATGCTGGCCCAATACAAAGCAAGCACCTCGCAGGTGGTTCCTGCGAAGTCCTTCAGGATTTGAGCTCGAGCGTTGCCTTCGAAGGATATGGCCAAGGTGACTCACAAGAAAGCAGCAGGGCAGGACAGCACAAGGTCGCCCAAGATTCCTTTAATGAATCTATCCCAGATACCGCCCCGCTGTCTCTTCCAGCTGACTGCGTATCCTCGCCTCAGACGGTAGACAACTCCGGTTTCTGTAGGAGCCGCCCATTTAACGGTGGTAGGGCTACACCGCAGCCACCCACTCCTGAACCACTAACACCTTTTCGTCCACCTCACTCCCAAGAACAAGCAATTGAGAACATAATTCATCAAAGCCAGGAAGCAGCCGATAGACTAGAGCGTCAGAAAGGCGAGCATCAAATGGCTCAAGAAGGCGTGACTAAGAAACGCGAATACACCAATGCTGGCACGCAATACGACCATACCGAGGATCTCCTTCATGCATCTCAGACAGTAACCCAAAGCACTAACTCTAAAAACAGACTGCAGTTGACATCTGATGATACTACAATCGGCGAAGTTTGCCAATATGCATGGGAAAGGATGAACCCTGATTCAGAACCACTCACGCGTGTTGATGAGGTGATGAGTGCCGTTAGCGAGGTTGAACAAGTGGCAAAGGCCCGTCTCCAACCCGGAGAGGCTGATGCTATTAGCTGGGTCGATGTGTGGGCGGTGAGCACGTTTGCGGATAGCAGTGGTCTGACATTTGAAGATCTTGAGAAGATATTTGCTTCGAAGAAAAATTCAGACACCAGGGAGTCCACTAATGCAGAAGTCTAGAATTTGCTTCGTATGTAACCTACATGCTACTTGGGAACGGAAGGTATCTTGCTAGTGTAGATGGAAGGCTAATAGCTATAGGAGTGTGCATGTGTGTACGGCGTAGCCGGGGTGTTGAATATTTGCTGCAACAGAAATAGCTCAGCCAGTTGAGAGAAGGCCATGTAATAGAGAGTAGTCAATGCTATAGTTTCCGAAACCTTGCCGCTACCTTAGGGCAGCTGTGGTTACGTAGGCTAGCAATCCCGATTCCCCGAATAAACTAATCGTACACGTAATTGACGATTCCAGCCATACTCGGACAGTTGTCTGTGAATGGTATGCCCTGGGGTTCTAGGCTCGCCACTAGGTAAAAGGGGGCTTGAAAGGAGTGTATCGACCCCTGACCTTATTTCGAACACGGGGAAAAGGAGAAGACTCCCTTTTATACACTTTTCGGTCTGAAATCCACCTCTTACTAGGATATTATGTCTCTAGAAAGGCCATAAAGGCTTCGGCAGACTCGTGGAGAGGGTCCTCAGAGCTTCTACGACGCAGATACCTCAACTGAAGGGGCATACTGGTGAATATTTCGCACTCCATCTCGTGATACCGTGTAAGTCCAGTTGCATAAACCATAAAACAGATCTACAATATGCTGATAAACAGGATAGTGAGCATGGATTGAGGTTCGGCCTAGCTGTCTATTTAGTAGACGGATGGCCTGCTGTATATATACAACGCTGGCAGGGGACGTGCCACTGTACTTCATTGCAAGACCTTGACCCTGACTTTAACACAATACTCTATGCAACCACCACTCCTCCTAAGCGCCACCGACAATGTCCGATGCCTCCAAGCCTAGGTATCTATCGATTGCTTACCTAGATGCGAAAATAGGAACAGAACAAAACTCAGGCAGACCATAGACACTCCCTGCATTCTAAACACTCCGTTGCATGAACCAACGAGCGCGGCATAACTAATAACTCTTATCTTTTTTATTTCGTCGGAAGAACAGACTGCGTTCCTTGCCCCGGGTTCCCTCGGCAAAAGAGCCCATCTGCCCCATCCACTCATCCGTTCGTCCATGCGTCAAGCCCTCTTTTCTTTTATCAGGTACGAAACGGGGGCTTTCACATAAACTCGTCCTCAGTCTCGTCGCCATCATCGGGCGCGAGCTCGAGCCGCCCCGCCTCGTCGGCGACCGTCAGCGCCAGGAGGTCGTTTACGAGCTCCTCGCTGCGGCTGCGCTGTTCGCTGAGGCGCTGCTTGAACGCGGCGATGCCGCCGCCGACAGCCTCTACCTCGTCCCCGCCGCTGCTACCATCGGCGGCTGGCGCGCTCGCGCTGCGCACCTGGACGCGGACCTCGCCGGGGACGGCCTGCGTTTGCGTTTGGGCCGTCGCGACGTGGTGGTGGGAAGAAGAAGTAGTAGTAGAGGAGGAGGCGGAAGCGGAAGCGGAGGCGGAGGCAGAAGAGGAGGCAGCGCCGCCCGGCGGGAGCTGTTGCGCCGGAGGAGGCGGGGCCGGGGGCGGCGGGCGCACGACGGCGGCGCCCTGGTTGGCCTGGACGAGATTCTGTAGGAAGGCGCTGGCGTCGGGCGAGCCGTCCATGAGCCACTTGAGGCAGAGCTGGGTGCGCTCGCGGCAGAAGCGGTTGTTGTCATCGTAGAGGCAGCAATTCAGCAGCGCGACGATGCCATTGTGCTGCACGATCTGCAGCTGCACCGTCGGGTTCCCCGGCGACGACTGCCCCGGCGGCGGTTGCAGGAGCGCCGCCAGGATCGAGAGCACCTGGCCCTTGATGCCCGCCCACGGGAACTCGTGCGGCGGGTCGGACAGGGGCGGTGGAGGCGGCGGCGGCGGCGGCGGGTGGTTCGACGAGGAGGCTTGTGGTGTCGAGGCCGTGGTCGACGGTGTGGCGGGCGGTTCTGGGCGCCGGGCGCCCGGGAAGGGCAATTTTTCGACGCCGACGTCGAGACCTTCGAGGACCTTGAGGAGTTCGTAGACAGCCTCCCAGTCGATGAGATGCTGGCGGAGAGGATATATATCGGCAATGGTGTAGAGGAAGTCGAGATACTGCACGAGGCCATCCTTAGCCCGCTCCAGGTCCCAGTTGTCGACGGGGAAGTCCGCAGGGTCTAGTCGGTTCTTGCGCACCTCCCCTTGAATCTGCATCAGGGCGACGCACTCCGGCACGATGCGGCTTCGGAAGACACTGTAGAGGAAGTTAAGCATCTTGCTGAGACGAACGTCTTCATGAGATAGTGCCTTCCCTATATCCTCCGCCTTCGCGTCCGGTAAGGGGCTGTAGTTCTTGGATGGATAGAACGCAGTACGAGAGAGATAGGTGATTAGACGGAGTAGAACCGTCTGCGCTGGCGAAATTATATCTTTGGGGCTTCGCAGAGCATTCCACGTGTAAGGGATGAGCGAATTTTCGTGAATTGCTTGGATGATTTGGCTGCTGATCTGGAAAATTAGCGACTGTTCGTCTTTCTCCCACACAGCGATGAAGACCAGCATCTCCCTGAGCAAGTTTCGCCCGCATTCTGTGGCAAGGAAGATCCGGCATCGGGTCTGCTGCAAGTTCTCGCCGAACCGGGTAGGTCCAGAACCTGCGGAGTCTAATATGCATGATTTTATGATCATGTGTAACGCCTCGATCTGCTTGGGATCGAGAATATTAGGCACTTCAGTAAGTAGCCCAGTCATTGGACCCTCCCCGTAGGAATCATCATCATCGGCATCTTCCTCATACTCGTCATATTCTGGCGCGAAACTGGGTGTTGCCTGATGATGGGCTTGGCCCTGCCATTCGGGGTTACCATCACTAGCTGCATGTTCGACACTTTCATGGTGGTCTTCCGGCAGGTCGGCAGCGGCATATCGTTGCATGAGGTTTGCCTCGCATTCCTTTATCCGCTCTGGAACATAATCGATTGGGTACATCGTTAGGTTCCAGTTGCTTGGATTCGGGCTCCGTGCGGCGTCCCACCACATGTCGAGCTCGTGTGACACTCGACCGTAGGCCTTGTCTTGCTCGAATTTGTCTGTTTCTTCATCATTCCATGTTGAGACAACTTTAGCAGCTTCGTCATAGTTCTCAGGCTCGAATGACCACATATTGGACGGCGTATAATTCCAAGCTAAATTTCTGTTCTCCGGCAACCACTTGTTTTTCTGCTGCTCATCTTGGGCATCGAAGTATTCCTTGCAGATAGCCGTGGCGGCTGAACACATTTTGGAATTCCGTTTGAGCCAGTCTGAGACCTCGTTCCGGAGGTACATGCATCTCAGTGACGGGTGGTCCGGAACCGGCTCGTACCGGTCTTCCGGTCCTGGATTACTATCAACATCTGGAGACTCGATGAAGACCCGAAACCAGAAGGCCATCTTATTCCTGTCGTTCTTGGCGATCCAGTTATGTGCTTTCTGCAGCGATGTGACCAAGACTTTCTTATCTGTGTGTAGTTAGCTTCATGCAACCCGAGAAGGAGAAGAAGATATGACCAACAGAGTTCTGTTATCTCGTTCAATTTGGCCCTGGAAGTTTCATCCTCCGGCATTTCGCCATCGATGCCTTTGCTCGTGACATTCACACAGAGGCAGATGGCCTCATAGACTTCCTGGTCAAAGTTTACCGCGGCCGACAAGTCTTGCGGAACTTCGGGGTCGGTCGTAACAAGAAGGTTTCGGGCAATGTGCATCAGCTTATTCAGCATCTGCAACGCCTCCTTCAAGGCCGCGTAGTTTTTGATGATTAGAGCAGTGACCTCAGGTGTCGTAATGTCGATGAACTTGGTGGGAACCAAAGGTTCGGACCGCACGCCGAGTGACCTTTCGTTCAGATCGCAGATAGCAGCACATACTGCACGACGTAGCCATATCCAAACCCGGAGATTTCTTGATAGGACCTCCCTATTATTACGAGGTTAGACCTAACTGCGGCGTCGGTACTGGATAGTGTAGACGCACCTCACGTCCTTGAAAGTATGGGTCTTTTCGAGTGTTTTGGAGACGATGCTCATGACTTTCGCGATGGACTGTGGTCCCATAACGGGCGATTGCATATAATGGCCCTCGAGGCAGATCAAGGCTGCCGAGAAGATGCGCTCCTCGATGGAATCATTTTTCCACACATGGACTGGGTCGATCTCCAGCCCCCCGCTGGAAGCCATTCTAGCGGTACGCCTGGTCCCAGGACGTGGACTCTTGAGGTTTTCCCGAAGATACAATGGGAAAACGATATTGGTAACTACTCAGGTCCAGCACCAGGCCCCACCATCAGCATCAAGAAGTGGTAGCGGGGCGCAAGAAAATCCTAGTGCTCGACGAGTCCCTTCAAGTGTTTTGCGAGGATTGTGAGAGCGGTCGCTATTTCCTTAGTAGGTTAATTCAGAGGCGTATACAACATAATTTACAGGCCGTAACTACGTAGTCAAGTCACTTTGTGTTTGCTTGAAAATTCTATGTTCCTTGGTAAGTAGGCACTGCACAGTAATAATCAGTGGCGGTAGTAGAGGAGCCGGTTTAGCGCATATGCTACGATAGATTGATATACAGTAGAGCATTGGATCTATCGAGCTATGCGGATAACGGATCACCAATGGCCCACATTCATAATACTGAGATACGGGTACTTGTGTCATAAACCGAGCGATAAACACCTTCAATTGCCTGCCTGTAGGGCCCCTAGTTCATTATTACTTACGAGCAATGAGTGACAGAGGTAAGTTCCAAAACGCAAACAGGATGTCCGCACGTAACACAGGCCCATCTACCCGTCTCGGAATCCGTTCACTTAGAAGCAGTGGCCTTCCTGCACAACCGGCTGTTCTGGCTCGGCAGGTGCCCGTAGAGGAGCTCCGACATCTCCCAGTTCTCCGACCCCACGGCCTGGTGGGCGTAGAAGAGGTCATAAGGGTCGAGCTTCTTCTTCAGCTCGTACAGCCTCTCGTACTTGTCGCCCCAGAATGACTGCTGGAAGTCAGGCTCAATGTAGTCCGACTGCGAAAGACTGTGGCTCAAAGTCAGCAATCAACTAAACTTCGTACAGCTCGTGAAGCTTGTGCTATAATTCAGAAACCGGGGACCAAGATTACACTGGGAGCTGGATAGCGAACTTGTGGAAATTGTTGAAGGCAGCTAATTGGGACCGGGATGAAAGTTAACTTACTGGGCACCGGAACCAGGGGAGACGTCGCGCCAGCGCTGACCCCAGTCGTCCGTCAAACGGCGGCTCCTCATCTCGATCTCCTCGGGGCTGGCATCCAGGTCCCAAGAGGTAAGGTCGACGCCGTGAAACACGGTCTCGCGCCAGGCGGGGTTGACAGCGTTGTCGGGGTGCCCGGTCCCAGGGCTCGCGGCGATGTGGAAGCCGATGACGGCGCCGCCCTGGTCGACGACGTAGCGGACGGCCTCGAAGGTACTCGACAACGCGGTCTCGTCCTCCCAGCTGGAACGTGGGAAGAGGCGGCTACCCATGCGGCTCTGGCCGGAGCCCCATGTCTCGAGCGGGAACGACGCGTCCCACGCCTCATAGAAGCTGTCGTACTCGGCGAAAACGGGCTCGATGGGTATGCCGAGGCGGCCGGCGAGGTCGTCGAGGAGCGGTGCCGCGAGCGCCTCTAGCGCCGACCGGCTCATGTTCGGGGCAAACCACGGCTTCATCGCGAACACAGAGTTGCCGCCCATCCCGCCGATGCTGAAGTAGCTGTAGGTGCCCGCGTCCGTGTAGCTGATGAAGCCGCCGAAGTACGTCCGGACGCCGCCCCAAAACTGGTCCACCGTGACGTTCTGGCTCGTGGAGAAGCTGAACGTCAGCGTCGTTACCGGCATCTTGGGGAATGCTTTGACGACCATTGAGGTCACTACTCCGTATGTGGAGCCGCCTCCGCCGCGCAGCGCCCAGAAGAGGTCGGGGTTCGACGTCTCGCTGGCCGTGACGAAGCGGCCGTCAGCCGTGACAACCTCCATCGAGAGAACCTTGGTAAATGTTAGCTAAAGGGGGAAAGGCCCAGTTCTGGTAAGGGTAGGCTTGCTTGGTCTGCTGCCATGCCGAACAAACTTGACAAGGGGGAATGACCGCCCCCTTGGGTATAACCACCCGTAATGCCCACTGTCTTCGTAGTGACCATATTAGCAGTCATGCCGAACGGACCTATCTGATGTTGATGATGACTTACTCTTCCCTGTCCGCCGACGATGGTGACGCCCTCCTTATGGGCAGCCTCATAGGCTTCGTACACCTGGACACCGGCTCCCAGTTTGAACGCTGGGCCTATGTATGAACCTTCTTCATAATTCTCGTAGAAATTGATATCCTTCATATTATGTGTCCAGATAGAAACTCCACCTGCTCCGGTCGATTTGGCAGCGAAGTCATGACCGGTGTTTTTGATAACGAGCCGTAGATTGAGATTCCGCGCCAAGTTGATGGCGAGCTGGACCTGAGCAACAGTGGTTGCACGGATGGACAACTTGGGATACCCTCCTAATGTGCAGGTTGTCTGACCGGGGTTGAGGGAGGGGGGCACACAGGTCATCCCTTGGAACAGAACAGCGTTGACAGAAGTTGGATCATCGGTGCTAAAGTGAGCATTAGTTTCTGCCATTCCATAGGGTCTACCCGATAGAGCCACGGCGCTTACTGCATGTAGGAGTCATTATGCCAATTTGTGCTGATATGTGCACATTTATCGGCGTCTTGGTTTCCAAAATCGCTGAAGCAAGGCGACGCAAAAGGCGTAGTCTGTATCAGGCCACCTCCGAGCAGGAGGTTGAAGACTCTGCGGGTGACGGAACCCGGGAAGCCTACGAAGTCGTCGGAGAAGGTCTTACAAGTACTGTTTATAGCCGGGCGCAGTTCGACATCCGCTTTAGCAAAAACATCGGGGAAGGCGAATAATATGGTATTGGTTAACTGTAGGTCCGTGAGGTTCTTGAGAACCGCGTCAGTGAACTGGCGGGTCTCCCCGTCGAACAAAGGGGCGGTTGCGTTTGTGGATGCCGGGTCAACGACCTCGAAAGCCGGAGCGACAGTCCGCTCATTAGCAGCTGTGGGGGGAAGGCGTCAAGTTAGTTTGTTTGAGCCATTGTGATTGCCTTTCACCGATCACAGAGACTACTGGATAGACTGACGAATAACTTGACCATCAACCACGAGTGATTGAGCAACACCGAACGTCGGGAGAGCCAAGAGAAGGCATGCTCTCGGCAACAAGTCGACCAGCATTATGACCTAGTAGAGAACAGCTCCAATTTTCCTTCAGAAGAGCGCCCTAGACAGACGTATGATGTGGAATTCACGATCGCGGTCTGCCCTGACGGCTACGGCAACAGGAAGCCATATCTACTGCTGAACCCCCATGTATAAATCCTAGGGCCCTCGCAGGGATTCTCCTCACGAGGAAGGTTGACGAAGGCTTCAATGAGAACTATGGCATTGGCATTATATGAATTAGCCAATCATATAAGGCAGGTAGGACGCATAAGTCCAGACCACGGGATCCTCACTCGATATCATTAGCCGGTAGCAAAAGTAACCCTATAGATGGAACTATATGGTAGCACCCGACACGGCAGTTCAAGAGAGGCCTGGATACGGTTTTAACCGTCTGCCCATGGTACAAATACAGATATTTGTATTTGAGTAGGTGGTAGATTATGTAGCTAGGAGGGTGCGTCTGCGCAGGACTTGTATGAGGTTCTGAAACCATTATATCAGAACGACACCAGGACACCACAATTAAAGAATCAGTACATGCTTGCAATATGCTTATAATGAAGTAAAGGAGAGTACCAAGGAGATACGTTAGTAGCAAGTAATGGATCTTCAGGGTCCAAGGATCCAAAAACGTGGTTACGACCCTGAATGACCCCCACTATTCTGATAAGTGGTGGGTTCCAGGAAACTCAATTTTTCGCAACTCGAGGAGCACGCAATACTTAACAGGTTGGCGGCATCCTTTTTATACTTATTACCAAGCCAAAAGATTATCGGAGAATTGCCCTCAGACCAGATTCATCTACTGACGTCTAAACGCTAAATCTTCAGCACCAATGGCAGATCTTCCTGATACTTTCGACCGTAAGTCGTTCTGTATGGTAAATATCTCACGTTCCTTATCTGCTGCCCCTCCAGCAACGGAGGTCGCTAGAGAGCTACCCCGCCAAGCCCAATCCCCCCTTTCTCACGATAGCTTCAAAAGCCTTTCAGTTGTCAGTCAGGAGGCAGCATCTAACTGACACACCTAATCTCGCGCGCCTACAGGACCGGTCCACATCGCCGTGATCGGGGGCACGGGCCTGTACAAGCTGGAGGGGTTCCGGCCGATCGCGCGCGTGAACCCGGAGACGCCGTGGGGGTTCCCCTCGGCGCCGATCCTGATCCTTGAGCACGCCAGAGTGCCCGTGGCGTTCCTGGCGCGGCACGGCGCGCACCACGAGTACGCGCCGCACGAGATCCCCGCGCGCGCCAACATCGCGGCTCTGCGGCGCATCGGCGTGCGCTGCGTCGTCGCCTTCTCCGCCGTCGGCTCCTTGCAGGAGCACATAAAGCCCATGGACTTCGTCGTCCCGGACCAGGTCATCGACCGCACAAAGGGCGTGCGCCCCTCTACCTTCTTCGAGGGCGGCCTCGTCGGCCACGTCCCCTTCGGCGACCCCTACGATGACAAGATCGCCCAGGTCGTGCGGCGCTGCGCCAAGGCCATGGATGGCGACGGCGTCGTGCTGCACGAGAGGGGGACGGCTATCTGCATGGGTGAGTCCGAAATACACGTTACACTCGGCGCCTTAGTGCTCGGGCCATTGGGGGGTTGATTGTTGCAGAGAAAATGCGCATGCTGACGGGTTGTTGCTGTTGCTGTCTGAAACAGAGGGACCGCAGTTCTCGACGCGTGCCGAATCGAACCTCTATCGCTCCTGGGGTGGGTCCGTGATCAGCATGTCGCTGCTGCCCGAGGCCAAGCTGGCGCGCGAGGCCGAGATGGCCTTCCAGGTCATCTGCATGGCGACCGACTACGACTGCTGGCACACGACCGAGGACGTCGACGTGTCCATGGTGATGCACTACATGAGCAGCAACAGCCGCAACGCGCGACGGCTGGTCGGCGCCGTACTCGACGAGCTCTGCAAGAACGAGAACAGCGACCTCGTCACCGCCAAGCACTGGGAGGGCGCCAGCAAGGGCGCCGTCATGTTCTGTACCAAGCCCGAGGGCCGGAACCCGGAGGCCCTCAGGAAGGTTGAGTACCTCTTCCCCGGATTCTTGCAGGAATGAAGGGTGAGGCACGTTCGGGCCGAGGGGAGGATACATGATACAAATGCGAATACCGATAGATGGCATGATAGACGGAGTTGGAAGTGCTGCGTTTCATTTAGGGACGGTACATAAGCCGCGGGGACAGATCTTGTAGGCTATTGCGGGAAGATATGTATCAACTGCGCCAGCTTTGAGAATATGGTCCTGTATAGCCGAACCCATATATATAGAGGTCACGGACTCGATTAACGCTAGGGCGACAGTCAAACAGACGTACTATAAGTTCCGTTCATTGACTTTCAACTTTATATAGGCATTTGAACTGTTATGTGTACATGGGGGTTGTACAAGCCGCCTTTGCCCCCTTTTCACCCTCAATAGCCTAGGAGCTCCCACTGGAATGACTCGGGAGCAGCCCAATAGCGGGGCCTGGGTCCATGCCTTTTGCGTCATGTAGTACGTCGAACGAACCAGCAGGGCATTACAAACGACCAAGGGCAGATATATGAAGATAGCTCTGAGGCTATTCTCGTGTACGTAATATAGTCGGTCGAGCACTTGTACGGCTTGGACAAAAGCTTGAATTCGCTTGAACGGCACGCTCATGACATATGAAGCAGCTATGTTAGCATATTGTAAGATTACGAGCTAGAGGACCCTCGATTATGATAGGAAGTAATCGCCCAAGTTCAAAGATTACGGCTAAGTCGAACTACGTTTGGCTCAAGCTGTGACTTAATGTCCTGAGGAGCACCGGCCTCCACCTGTCTGGTTAAGTCGTAATAAGGAAGCAACCAATCAACCAACAGCCGGCAAGGGCCCAGTATACACTGAACAATGGTGCCAATCTACTCCCGACCCTCTCAGCGGAAGACGGGAGACGTATATCCAAGACGACAGTTTACCTCAAATCATTCTTTTATTCCGTCCCCTTCTCTATAATACATATATGATTCTTTCATAAACCGCCTCCATTCTCCGTCTAGCCCCATTTCTTCTAAGCTCCGCATGCGGCTCTTAAATCGCCACCCCAATCTCGTGACGGCGAAACCCCCCCCCCGGCCCCCCGGACCAAAGCTCACATGAGCATATACAGCGCCCGGACCCCCTTCTCGGCAGCCGCGACATGCCACGGCCTAGCATCGACCTCGCGGTCGGTAACGCCACGGGCTCTCGCCAGGGTCCCCAGGGCCCTATAGTGCGCCAGCACCTCGCGCAGCAGGGGCTCGTACGCGCGCGGGTGGTGCAAATGCGGGGGCGGCGTGTGGACGGTGGGCGACGCGGCCGGCGGCTGGACGTGTGCCGGCGCGTGTGCGGAGGACGCGGCGCCTGAGCTACTACTATTGGGGTTACCGGGGCTTTCTTTGGTGCTGCTGCAGGTGCCGTACTGGTGCACGTACACGACGTTGACCTCGATGAGCACCGGCGGATCATCGACACGAGCCCCGCTCCGCTTGACTAGGTATCCGCTGATGAGAGCGGTCTGGCCGAAATCCGCTGCGGGCGCGTGCGGATTGATGCTGAGGCGGTGCGCGAGGACCGCGCCCCAAGTGTGGTCAGTCACGTCGGTTAGGGTCGAGTCAGCGTCAGAAGGTTCCGGAGCTACATTGTTTGGTTGCATGGCAGCGCCAGTGACATGGGTGCTGTCACCACCGCCGCTCCCGCTGCCTGGCGTGAGTGCACTCTGCTCCGGGGAGACGGTGGAGGGCTGCGGCGTCGAAACAGGAGTGGTATAGAACGCAGAGGCAGCGCTGGTGGGTATCTTAGCGGCCGGGGGAATAAGTTGCAGGGAGGGATCCGTGTCAACAGTGAGGAGAGTGAGGCTCATCGCCGCTTTCGACTCGGTCTGTGTTAGACCCGCCCATAGATCAATCTCGTGCTGCTCCATGACACCACATTTGGCGATAATGATGCGCCAGTGCACCTTCCAGGCCGATATCAGTCTGCGAGTCGTCTCCCAGATCTCCCGAGCAACATCGGCGAACGACGTAGAGATGGACTTGCCTTTCCTCCCAAGACAATACGACGTCGTCTGCTGTTGAACACCCCTGTTGTCCGTCCACGCTGCTGTGATCCATCTCTCGTCTACGCTTTGCGCGTACGCGACATGAAGACATGAGTTCTCGTGTAGAAGCGACGCAGACGGGTTAGATGTCAATTTAAAATCAATATGCCGGGGCGGGGGCTGTTCGAGCACGATAGCTGGGGACGGCATGGGTCCCCCGAAAAGAGTACACCTATCGTATGTTTCCAGAGCTAATTTGGTGAACTCCGCAGGGGATGGGTTGGCAAGTGAGGTCGAAGAGGACACAAAATCTATCGGGATCAGCTGCAGAACCATATCATTGACTATTGGCAATCTCTTGCTCGCTAGTGTCTTCTTATATCCCTCAAAAAGCTGATGGAATGCAAGGCAGGATTCAACGATTGATCCAGAAATGTCCGGTGAGAAGACGAAGTAGACGACAAAGTTCGTCTCTTGGACTGTCGTAGCCGATAGAGCTTTGCAAAGTTTCGAAAAGCCGTTCAATAGCGACGGCCCCATAAATGACGAGGATTCACGCAATGGCTCTAAAATCGTCTCAACATCAAAAGCCACTAGGCCATCCGCAATATCATTCGAGTTCGTTAACCGATTGAAGGACCCCAACTTAAGAGACTCATAGACACTGCGCATACGGTCCGTAAACACCAGCAGGCTTTCTGTCATTCCAGGGAAATCAGGGAAGATGCAGATGGCGTTTATGTCTTTGGTTCCTCGGGACGGGCCTAGTCCTAGGCTCTCCCAGAAGGTCACGGCCGACGGGAGAACAGATAGCTTGGACTCGTACCGCCGGAGAGCGAAATGCGGTGATGGGATCTGCCATAAGTTGGAAGGCCTTATTTGATCGGCGCCAGGCGTCCGCGGCTGAATTCTCGTAGGCTGACCTAGGAAAGGTACATCCTGAACTTCGATGAATGGTCGAAACTGACAATCAGCGGCGGTTCCAACACAAGCCGGGAGGATGGACTGGAGTTCCAATACTGAGCGGCGCGTGATATTTAGCAAATCCCGGCGGCAATCGACTTTGGATTGTACAGAACTTTGAGATGCTGCCAACATTGACAGTGTAGTGGTTGTGGCTTGGTCCGTGAGAATTTGCGCAGCTAGTATGAAGGAGATATCCGACACAGAAAACTGAACATGATAAGGTTCCGGATCCGCGAAATACCTAGTTAAAGGTAAATCCACTTCAAATTTTGAGAGGTAAGGTAGGTCTAGCGGTATGATTGGTGATGTCGCATCAATACATTCAAGATCCTTGAAAGAGGTGGCAAGAGACTCCCCATCATCATCGATCCGGCGCCGTCTCGTGCTCATAGATTTCATAGGGGACATAGGTTCATCGCTTTCGCAGGTAGAATCGTCCTCGTCGGACACGAGACTAAGCTCGTCAGCGTCCGAAGGGGTATCCTGAATCTCAAGCGGACTTTGGCGGTTCGAGGTCGAATCCTGAGCGTTCGACGCCCGTGCAAACAGCTGGCAGATATTTGTAGGAGGGTCCTTCAGACTTTTTCGCCTTTTCCCATGACGTTTTAGATAGTCGGTCGTCGGTGGCGAATTGGAGTCGGGGACGTCTGTTCCTTTAGATCGATCGGCGGAATAATGAAACCGCCCGCTGGCCTCATATTTGCTATTAACCGCGGACAAGTCGGGGCCAAAATCTATCTTTTCGAAGATACTGCCATGTTGAGGGCCGTATGCAAGCGAATTTCGCCGAACCGACCCCTCGGTATCGAAAGAAGCCCTGACCTTCTTGTATACCGCGTCCGGCGTGAAGGGACTGGATGGCCTCTTTACACCTATATACTGATGGCGGTTCCCCTGTGGATCCGTTTGGCGTGGCTTTTCCTCTGCTAGTGAGCTCCTTGCATGTCTGAGCTCAGGTTTGGTGAATACCGGAGAATGCGGGCCTCCCGACATCGGCACGTCCGCCGTTTCGATCCGAAAATTGGGTCCTTCTAAAGACTCAAGACCAGCTGCCGGACCGGCGGTCGGCTCTGGGTTCGGTATTACTGGGAGATGAAGCGACCCCAGGTCCACGCCCCCTGGTTCTTCATCAAAGAAGTTGAAATCGGCTTCCGTGATGTCTGTATCTCCGAACATGTCAGGCCCTAAATCGCCAAAGAGATTTTCCGAGTCGAATGAACTCCTTGTTCGATCTCTCTTATTTACCATGTTCTCCCAATTCCCGCCATTGGGTTCCGTAAGGATATTTGATCCGACGTCGACATCTACCATGGCGGTGGTGGCCGCGTGGTTGCCTGGGCTAGACAGAGCACCGTCGATAGAGGGGGTCACGCCCGCGATGTTTTGAACGCCGTCGGGTGGTGTCAAATACACAGGGCCAGGCGGCGCAACCGTATGGCGCAAGGCTAGAGGAGACAGCGCGCTCACATTCTGAGCTGGCGCGTCCAATAACGTGGCTTCTTGGGCAGCAGCGCTATTCTTTTCTCGTTCATTCTTCTTTTTTAGCAAGAGTTCATCGCGGTCCTTGGCGCCTAAAAACCAAGATTTAGCGAAAGAAAGGGGGTCATAATTCCCATTCATGCTAGTGGACGATCTCTCTTCTGCTGAGTCCGCGACTGCTAGTTTCGAAAATGCCTTGCAAAAGCACAGACTGGACGGCCACGACATGCTCGGAGAAAATCCAACCGTGGGAGTCCGTCTGCCATCAATCTTTTGCTCTGCCGGCTTTCGGCGAACACGTTGGAGGTTCAGCCAACTTTGAGATGCAATGGTTGAAGATGATATGTTACGGGCTTGCGATAATTTCGAACATATATTGCGCCACGGCCCATCGACCTTCTCCGGTCTCAGGCGTGAAACTTGCGTATCTGCTGGAGACTGCCCTAAGCTGCCTGGCGTTCCGGAATCCCCGCCAGCTGCTGCGATGGTTTGATAAGTGGCGAAAACCCCTAATGGGGCAGCTAGGACAGTTACACTAAGTGGAGGTAACGGCCGGCTGACATGTTCGGAGAGGGTTGTGATTCCGTCGACGCGCGACAAACTCATGGCAATCAACAGGGCGCCTGTAGTTGTCAAATAAATGCGCAACGTGCCCAGAATAGCAGATGAATTGCCAGTTGTCGCGCGGCTAGCGTTGGAAAGCCGGAAAGTTCGCGCATTTAACGGTAATGCGCCAGTCTTAGCACAGAAGTGCGAAGAGATGGCCGAGGCAACAGCGGAAACGAGAGCTTCGTACGCGTCCTTGATGGGCATAGAGGATGAGCTGGTTCTCGCTTCAGCAGAAACCGACCCCTTGTAATCTTGTTCGGTTCCTGGTATCGGGAGGGATTGGGGAGTAGCCAAGGTGGCCGATTGAGCGCTCCTGAATGTGACATCGGTAGGGGCAGACGAACTGGAACTGCTGGGAGTATTGGTAGCACTGGGGCCAAATAGGCGACTCTTGGCAAGTCCGAATGGTTCGAAAGCGCCCTCCTCGACTAGCGACAGAGTATAACCGCATCTTTCGAGTAATTTTGGGAAGCTGGAAGGCCCCGGTTGACTTTCCGGTGTGCCATCCTTCCGGCTAAGCCGGAAGCACCAGAGGCCCCGACGGACGACATCGACATGTACGAGGTAACCATCTTTTCGTAGTGGGTTTTCAAGCTCGAGCGCATTGGCGCCAAAAGAAGGAGGCGGCGGGGAAACAGGCTCGTAGAAGGCGAAGCTGACAGACGAGATATTATTCTGAGTGAGAGCAAAGACATTGTCAGTAAAAAAAAGGGCTCAAGTGATATTGTCGAAGTTCGGTGGCACCACTCACAATCAATAAGGCATTAGTTTCGTATTCACCAGTATCCATGTCGTGATTCGTAACAATCGTGTCGAAGTGAGAGGGGTGCCCCTTCGCGCAGCAGGCTGGCAGGATAGGGCGAGGGTGATTCTATTGACGCACGAGACTCGAAGACGGGATATATGTGCAGGACCCGCGGGTCATGACCTAATCAAGCACGCTCAAACCAGTTCCTCCTTGTAAGTTATTTTTTTCATATGCCTAAATTTCCAGCGCCTGCTGGACTCCATCTCAAGGGAGAGGGTCCTGGAGATGGAGAAGATACGATCTTGTGGAGCTCTCAAGGGGGGAGGAGAGTCGGAAGAAATGTCATGTAGGACAAGACGGCCGGCGAGCGATTGAGGATAGACCGAAGTGACTTTCCGCGGGCCCTCCAAACAGGAGGAAGGTAGTTGGTAAAGATTAGTAAAGCTTCAAATGGATAGCTGGATAAGGTATGAAATCGAAACCTTGGAGTCGCTTTCCGCCCATTTGGTTGATATGAGACCAGACCGGTCGTATGCTATTACCCACTATAGCGAGTTTTTTAACCAATCACTCTACCGCCGAGCAACCGTGGGAAAACTGGGCGCCCTTGCAACAGCTGCAGGCCTTTGCAAATTGATGCAGGGATAAGGTAATAAAACAGGGCATGTTGCATGGCTGGAGAAGCTGGATCGGAGCCAACCGCGGCTAATGCAAGTTAATCAGCGGAATCTGGAAACGAAACAATTCAATAATCGAATAAAAACCTCTCTAGTCACATGACTTTTATCAGCGGCCTAATAACACCCCCCCAACTCCGTTTAGTTGGTCCATCTAAACTAATGCACGGGCGACGGAGGAGACCTTCAGAGCACCTTCAAGGATCATTCCTTATCGTTATCGCCCCGCCAAAATTATTTTCTGGCGAACGACTTAACGACTTAATTACTTCCATACTGTAACATACCAAACTTTCCAAGTCGTCAAACGCCGCAAGTTCCATAGAGTCGCCCGCGAGTTCGTACGGCATCAGCAGTATCGTTTTACGGATGTGACGGTAACTTGAGACTTCGTACCTGCTCTTTCGCTGTACTTCAGGGGAATTTCCCAATATGAAGGTCACAAACCAGGGAGATGTTGCTGTATATACAGTAGCCGGCGCATCAACATCCAGGCTTCCAGATTGGCTCGCTCGGAGCCGGAAACGGAGCTTGAAAAATGACCCTGAATACCAGAGCCGAGTAGAACTAATTCAGGATTTCGAATTCGAAGAAGCTAGTCAATGTATTCGACTCTCGGAGGACGGCGAGTGGATCATGAGTACTGGCACATACAAACCTCAGATTCATGTCCACTATCTTCCTCACCTGTCGCTCTCTTTCGCCCGTCATACCAAGTCGCTTAACACCAAATTTGTCCTACTCTCCACCGACTATTCGAAATCCCTCCATCTCCAAAGCGATCGAAAACTCGAATTACACACTCCTATGGGCTGTCATTACGAGCTAAGAATCCCGCGATACGGGCGCGATGTCGTTTACGACCGCATCTCCACAGAAGCCTTGGTGCCGTCTGTGGGATTAGATGCCGAGGGCAATGGTGAAGTGTTTCGACTGAATCTAGAGCTTGGGCGTTTCATGAAATCCTATCGCATTGACGTAGGAAAAGACGATGGTGTTGAGACTGGTCTGCAGGGGTCCATAGGAGTGGGCTGTGTGAATGCTACGGCAATTGCTGAAAATAGCCATAATCTGGCAGCGTTCGGAACATCGCTTGGCACTGTTGAGTTCTGGGACCCGCGATCGAAGTCTAGAGTCGCTATACTTGGTGGCCAGGAAGGGGAGATCACGACTCTTGACTTTAGCCCTTCAGGCCTCTCCCTTGCAACGGGTTCGTCGAGCGGTCTAATAAAGCTATTTGACTTACGTACTCCTGTTCCCTTACTCACCAAAGAGCACGGCCCGGGCTTCCCTATCAAAAATCTCGCCCACCTCACGACAGCTTCACACGAAAAGAAGATACTTTCTGCAGACAAGCGGCTAATCAAGATTTGGGACGAGCACAATGGCGATACTTGGACATCGGTCGAGCCTACGACTGACCTTAACGATGTAGCGTGGTGTAAGAATACTGGTATGCTGTTAACAGCGAACGAAGGCACGCAGCAACATGCCTTTTTCATCCCTCAGCTCGGTCCGGCGCCGCGCTGGTGCTCATTCCTCGACAACATCTCCGAGGAGCTCGCCGAGGAGGTCCGCACTGACAATTACGAAAACTATAAGTTCCTGACGCTGCCTGAACTGAGGTCTCTCAGCATGGATCACTTGATCGGCAAGACGAACCTCCTACGACCATACATGCACGGCTATTTTGTTGCATCGAAACTATATGAGCAGGCGCGTTTGATAGCGAATCCGTATGCCTTTGAAGAGGAGCGCGCGAAACGTATCAAGGAGAAGGTGGAGAAGCAGCGGGCTACCCGCATCCGTGGTAACAAGAAAGTTAAGGTTAACCAGAAACTGGTTGACAAGATGCTCAAGCGGCAAGAAAAGAGAGGTCAGATCGACACAAACGCTGGCCTACTTGGTGATGAACGTTTCGCTCGACTATTTGAGGACGAAGAGTTCAAGGTCGACGAAACCACCGCCGAGTTCCGCTCTCTCAATCCCAGCACCAGAATCGACCCTGGAACTGGTGGTACGGGTGCAGTGGCAGTCAACTCTTCCGATGAGGAGGAGCAAGATTCGAGCGACGGTGACGCAGAGAGCGACGACGAGGTGGCCCCCAGGAAGCGCGCGAAGGAGGACATGGTCATGCGCATTTCATCTTCGAACCGGGACGGCCGACCCGCGAAAGATACGACGCTGGGGTCTAGACCCCAGAAGGAGGCGCAGGCGAGCAGGTCTCGTAGGGGAGACGTGGTCGGAGAGCAATCGGTCACATTCGTCCCGGAGTCCCGGAGGAAGCAGAGGGCTGACGCCGCACGTCGGCCGGACAAAACAGATCGCCGGTCAGATACCAGACGGAGTGCGAGCGGCAATGTCTTCAGGCGGATGTGATACCTCGGTGGCTGCGCAGGGCAGGGCATGTTATCCGCGAGTTTATACCGCGTAATTCAGGGATGCGGGTTTTTTTAGCGACGAAAAAGACATAGAGTGTAACGTTAGGGGTTAAATGCATGTTCGGATTTTGTTCGGCAGGCGGTCGATTGATTACCTTCGGCTAGGAGCAAGAAGCCAAATATCAATTGTGAGGCGACTCCCTGGCTGCTTCTTCAAATGACCGCAGCTCACCACATGTACACTGTATGCATTCCTTCTACTGTATGGGGTGGGCATGCATGCCAAGTCTCCGACGAGAGCACTGGGAGAACCTTATGACCAGCTTCGCCACTATATGATTATGCGTCTGTTCTTCACTATAGAGCGTCGTCATCGAATGGCTGGATCACGGAAGCGGCTAGTTCCATCGGGGTTTTCGTTAGAAACTGAAGTGGGGGGGGGGGGGGGGGGGGTTTGGGTGT
>QJNY01000669.1:0-37966 GCA_004155945.1 Monosporascus sp. mg162
CGAATTATGTACCGTTAAGACGACAGTTTCTGTGGAAATCCTGCGGTTACGGATTACCGGTATCGTATATTCGGATTTGCGCGGCATACTGTCTTGGGTAATTCGAGAAGACTGGCGAGGGCTCGGAAAGATGCCGGCCTTTTATACGTAGTACGGCGCTGTTAAAGTTTACTATTAAGGTTTGCTTTTAAGGTTTATCCTTAAGGTTTACCGTTAAGGTTTATCCTTAAGGTTTATCTTTAAGGTTTATCATTAAAGTTTACCGTTAAGGTTTGCCTTTAAGGTTTATTTTTAAGGTTTACCGTTAAGGTTTATCCTTAAGGTTTACTGCGCAAAGCTTAACATCTCCTGAGTCATATTGTCTGACTCTGCCGAACCGTGGAGCCAGCGGGCATAAGGTTCACCAGGGTCGAAGCTTATCGGCAACTACGCATTCGGCTTTAAAGTGAGGCTCTATGGGACTGAGGTATTAATTTATCCTAACCGTGAAAACCATTGATTAGTTATCGTGTTCGAAGGTACTGGGTATAGTATTTATCGTGCAAATTACATCGTGTAATGATTTTCTGTGTATTTGGCTCAGCCTGGAAAATAAGGCTTGAACCCATTCGACCTTGCATACTTAAAGTTTACCGAGATTTATATATAAATGAACTAATTAACGTTAAGGTAATTTTTACTTTAAAATAATTAAAATACCTATATATAAAAATAAAATTAAAGCTTAATTTCGTACGTAACTAAATAAGTAAATATTATAACCAATAAAGGTTAAAGGGATTAACTTTTTCGACAAAAGAAATGGTTTACTTAACTATCAAAAACATTTAAACTAAAAAGCCAAATAAAAAACTCGATTTTAAAAATTTCGGCTTTTATAAAATCGGTAAGAGAATTGCAGAAAATAATTATGAATTAAAGCTGTTACCGAAAGTTAAGCTTTATTTAATCTTTTATATTTCTTTATTAAAATTAGCAGCCGATACGATTAAAGTTAATATAGGACAAAATTTAAATAAGGAAATTATAAAGGATGTATTAATTTCCGAGGCAGAAAACATATTAGATATACGCAAAAAAAAGGGATTTACCTAGTATTTAGTTAAGTGGAAAAATTACCTAGATTCTGAAAATACCTGGAAACCCGCGAAGAACCTTACGAACGCTTAACGCCTTTTGAAGAATTTTCACCAGCAATGCCGGAAGCTCTAGAATTAAGAATATTCCAGTTTAAATTATTAAAGAAATGCTAGTCGGCGGGCAAGGAAGTTTACGCAAACGTAATTTCGGCTTCCAGTTGCTGTTGTTTTTGCTCCAGACGTTCGAACTTCTTTATCGCCTCCGTACCCTGAATACCCCGACGTAGCATTTCGACCCCGCGGCGACGCAAAACTTTGCGCAGTTTTTAAAGGCGATCGATTTTATTAACGGCAGAACGAAAGGCCTTTCGCGCCTATTCTTTTTCCCGTTCCAGTTTCTCCTTTTCGTTTAAAAGCCGTTAATGTTCAAAAACGGAAAGGCCAAATAAATTGCAAAAACTATTATGTTTAACGCAATAAAAGCATTTCCTAGAATCAAGATACGTCTTGTAAACCTTTAATTTGGATTTATGACGGAAATAAGAAATATTAAAAGACATATTAAAACTAAAAAAACCAATTCTTTTTGACAGAATTAAAACGTTGTTTCGCTTACAAAATCTTTGTTTTTCGATACGACCTAACATAGCGGTTAGATAAAAGAAAATAATATAAAAAAAGGGAAGTTATTTACTAAACGAATAAGATAAATAAATTAATCTTTAAGGGCAAAAATCCTGGAAGGGGGGAAATCGTATTATGACCAAAAGCCTTGGCTCGATTGACGGACGGTCGGAAATTGTGGGATATATCTCCGATATGGGTCATAAGTTATGTAACTGGCTCAAAGGTTTTAAGGTGCTTGGCGCTTTGAGCTCCTTAAGCCAATAGGGGCCGGCTTACAGGGCTTAACGGGCTTAAGGGTTTAAACCGCTTAAACACCTTAAGCCGGGACTAATATATATACACTTATTATTTCCTATAATCTAAGCTAGATAGTACCAGCTTGCAATAACAATTAGTTACCCAGATTTACATCTGCTATTACCAGACGTAATTATCGCTTCATTGCTTAGATTCCCACGATACCACTGCCAACATAAACCGTACGACTAGGTTTAATAGTTGGTTAAGCCCATAGCCGTCACAAAAGCGCTATGTGGGTGCGCTGTAGGCCTGAACCTTTTAGAACGCCTAGCTCGACCCCCTTTTCGTTTTGCAGTTGCATCCCTTTCCCCTATCTCATACTTTACTTATATATATCTTTTTAAAGAGAAATCGCAAATTATACGGCCTTCGAAATTTATGATCTACAGTTAATGCGGACTGAAATACAGGCTGAAGCATACTTAAAGGATCTTAAATTCTTAAGTGATTTATAGGTAAACAATAAGTGTTATGAGGTGTTTGAAACGGTGGCGGGGCGTTGCCAGGTGTAAAAAAAAGTAATGTGTAGCTCATATTAAGAAACTAATGTGCGATTAGCACAATTCTTAAATAAATCTACTTGCTTGATAAAGAAGCGCTATCCAAAATCCATTTTATAATCTGGTTGAAATTCTTTCGAAAGGTCTTACATTCTCGGTCTAGGTAAATATAGGTCGCAAAATCCTAATTATAAGCTTGTCTACATTCGGTCTTAATCTCGAAGGTCTTTACCGGATGGCCCGTATAATCGATTTTTTCGACTTGCAATATTTCTTCGAAGGAAGTACTAATTATCCGCGTTGTCTAGCAAAGTCGTGTTTTTAGATAAAAGGTAATAACGGGCGGTATAAGTTTAACAGACGATGGAAAGTTCTAATCATGATTAATATAGTCTTACAGATTATATCTCTTAGCTTTGGTTTTAAATTCGTCCTTGAATTTGTTCCAGTCCTTAGCACCGCTATAGATAACTGCGGACGTCGACGGTACGGTCGCTATTATAACTAAGTATATAGATAATTGCTACTGATGTACAGCCTATATCTGTTACGAATCAGGACCTGCTCTCTCTGTCTGGGCGAGAATACCATACGGTTAAACTCCGGAAGCAGGTGTCTTAGCATTTCGATGTAATCTAAAGGATCTGATGGATCTAGACCAGATCACACAGATCCAGCAAATCCACGACACACCCATAGAAAACAAAAGGATATATAACGGATGGGTTTCTTCTGTAAATAACACCTACTTAGTTCCGCTCCTTAACTATTAATCTAAGCCTTTAATTAAAGGTAACGGTTTTCGATTCAGGGAAAAGTCCGCAAATTTTTTTAACGAACAGATTACTAAATTATTCTTCGCCCTATTGTTACCTGCAAATTAAAAACCCTTTCCGGATATTAATTACACTTCCAGGTGGTTATACGACAGGTTCGTTATATTTTGATAGTTCCTTAATTAATAGCCGACAAATAGTTTAAGGCCTAGTTAAGGATAAGCTTTTTTGAACCTAATAAAAACGATATTACAGAACGGCTGTAACGAACCTGTCGCACAACCACCTAGAAGTGTGATCAGGATCCGAAAGAGGTTCTTAATTTGCAGATAACAATAAGGCGAAAAATGATTTAGTAGTCTGTTCGTTAAAGAGATTTACGGACTTTTCCTTAATCGAAGAACGATGCCTTTAATTAAAAATTAAATTAATAGCTAAAGAACAAATTTGTTTAGGTACTATCTATAAAGGAAAACCGTTCGTTATATATCCTCCTATCTTTTGGTAAATATGCCTTTAATTTATGTGATTTACCGTAATCTACCTTACTTATCCTAAATCAATTAAATCATATTAAATTACGAAGGTCTTGGCCAGCTCCGTAATTTATCCGGACCTTGTTCGCGTTAGTTTTAAAGGAGCACTTTTATCCTGGAAAACCTTTAGTTCGTAACATTATTCCCTTTCTTTAAGAATTTTTGTCCTAAAAATAAAAAGGTAAATATCCCTTTGTTAGAACCGTTTTTTGCTATTTCTTTTTTTCAGCTAACTGGATTTATTATGATAAGTCGAATAAATAAGCAAAAAGGGAAACCTCGTTTTAATTAACGGGAATCCCGAAATAATCGCGCTAATTCAATTAGGAATTTTGGCGTTAAAGCATTTCCTTATTCGAATTACGTTCGCCTTAGTAATTTTGATTGTTTTTATATAGTCGGCATTCCGAGTTGTAATAATTGTACTCGTCGTTAACGTTTATTATATAACGTATTAACTATGAATTCCTTGTCGAAAATTAATAAAGAACGTAATCGGTTACGGCAAAAGTAACGTAAAGTCGAAATAAGTTTTTAGCGTATTAGGAAATAATTAAAAGAGAATTGGATGAATTGCGCCAGCGTTAAAAGAAAACGTTTCGTTAGCAAAAAGAAAAATCGCAAAAGTTAATTAAGCGATTAAAACGCTTACGCCTTTAACTAAACGTATTAAAGAAAAAAGCTATTCCAATTTTGAAAGAAGGTTATAAATTAAATTAACTAAAAAAATAAGAAAAATTAGGAAAAGAATAACGCCGTATAAAAGCAAAGTAAGCTTAATTTATTTTTAAGATAGACGCCATAATAAAAACGTTTATTTCTTTCGATTAAAGCGCTTTAAGGTTGGATTTAAGTATTAAACCGTTATCCCTTGCGACGTTAGTTATGTTAAAGACGGTCGGTTAGGGTTCTAGCGGTAAAACCTCTTAATTAAGTTCTTTGCGTTCGTTAGGTACTTAAAAGATTTTTAAATATTTTCTTCGTATAGGTATTCCTTTTATTTAATTAAATATTGGACCTTGTTTTGAAATATCCTGCAGTCCAATATTCGTTTAATTTCGTACTTATCGTTATTTTTTTCGACTTTTAGATTAATTTCTAACGGGGCGTTTTTAAGTATTAATTTAAGCAACGAGATATAGAAAATAGGGTATATTTTTATCGTTTTGGGTAGTAACAGTCGGTAATTAATTTTGTAATAACTTTATCGATTTTAAACGGACCAAGTTTTTTAAAATCGAGCTTGTTATTAGGTCTTTTTATTTTAACTTAGGAAATATTCGAAGTCGCGTTTTGTTTTTAGCGTAACAAATAAATTTTGTCTTTTTTCGATAAAATTAATTCCTTAATTTTTTTCCTCTTATAATATTAGGTTATCTTTTGTTAAAGGAATCGTAATTTATTTTATAGGCGGACCTATACTGTTTGGATTTTAATTGTTACCGTTTTAGTTCGAGAAATTTTCGCGGTTAATTTTGGAGATTCGTTTCGTAATTGTTTTAGCCGTTAAGTTTCTGTTTGGTAACTATATACCGTTATATGAGAAGAACTACTTATATCTTCGTTAATAAAGGTATTATAAATTACTTAAAGCAATAAAAAAAATTTAATCCAGTTATTTTGCTCTTAATAAATATAACTTTTTAAATATTACATCAATATTTAATTTAAACGTTATATTTGTTTATTTGTTTATAGGTAATATATTATAAAAAATTTAAGCTTAGTACTTATTTGCTTAAAAAAACTTATATTAAATTTTAATATAAAAAGTTTATTTTTATTTAAAATAATTCTTTTTAGTATTTCATATTTATCGAGGTAATATCGGATAAAAGCGTAAGTTAATTATTTTGCTGTTACGTTTTCTTTAAAAGGTAAAAAGTACTTATAATTTGTGGATTTGTTAACGATTACCTATATTCCATCGTATTAAACTTTAATAACGGTGTTTTTTTAATAAAGGTAAACCGGTAAAAAAATTTTAAGCAATAATGTTCCAAGCCTTTTTTGGAATATTTATGGGCTATAAAAATCTATAGGGCTTATATCGGGCTGCTTTTGCCTTGTTGTAAATATTGCAATTCTTAACTACTTATTTAACAGTTCGTCGAAATTTTGGAAAATCGTATTTTTCCTATAATCGTTTAATATTTTTAAAAATACATTAATATCCGTATAACGGATTTTCGTAAAATTCTTTAACGAATTGCTTTTGTTAATTTCGAAAGATGTAAGTTTTGTTACGGTATAACAGCTGGTTTTTAGGTTGTCTATTTAATTATTACATTTCTTTTTGCTTTTCCTTATTATAAAAATTTCGGAGTTTCGTTGAAAACTTTAAAGGAGGTTGCTTTAATATTTTATATAACCGTAGGATACCGTCTTTAGTTTGTTATAATACTTGCACTCGACGTTTTGGAACTTTGGAATCGTAATTTCTTTTGCGATTTAAAATATTTACTTGGATGTTTTATTTTCCTTTGATATAATGGATTTGGAATTTATACTTCGACAAGAAAATTATTTAAGTTTCGTAATATTTGTTTAATTCTTAAGTCGTTATAAACCGGGTAAAGTTCTTATAACCTAAGTAGATATTAAAAAGCTTTTTGGTACCGTTGAAGAAAAGCTCCCATTCCTTAAAAGCGTTAATAATTATTAATACCTTTTTGCCGTAAATCTTATATCGGAGTTCTACGTTTCGAAGGGCCTTAAAATAATAGGCCACTAGGTACTATTTCCCATTCTTTTTTTGTTGCTCCAGAATTGCGCCTAGTATATAATTTGAAACGTTTGTTTTTAGGCGTTTCTTTCTGTCGGCGTTAGGCAATTTCATTATTAATGCTTTGATAATCTCGTTTTTAAATAATTAAAAAGCTTCCTTAATTTTCTTTTAAAGTTCGAATTCCTTTTTAATATACCCCTTAATAGTAAGTTTCCTTAATAATTTAACAATATCTTTATATCCCTTAATTAAGTTGCGTACGTAACCCGTAAATCCTAAGATCTGCCGGATATCGGTAACGGTTATTTTATTAGGCATGGGCCAATTTTTGATTACTTTTAAATTAAAGTCCTAGATTTGAATTTAACCGGAGATAAAGGTAAATCCTAAATAATTTAACTTTTGCGTATATTATATACTTTTAGCTGGGTTAATTCGGATATTTACCTTATTTCCAGCTTTAAAAACCCGGAAAATATACTTTTTATATTCTTACAATATTTCGGAATAAATAAAGATGTCGTCGAGGTAAACAAAAATATACTTCTTTAAGAATTTCCTAAATATATTTATAATATAACGTTAGAAATTAACAGGGGCGTTAAAAAGTTTTAAAGATATAACTCGGTATTCGTAATACCCGTATATTATTCGAAAGGCAGTTTTCCATTTTTCTCCTTTTGCTATTTTGATACAGTAGTACCCGTTTCGAAGGTTTAAGGCGGTAAATTATTTAACTTTACTTACGTTTTTCCTCAAGGTATTTATTAAGGTTAAAAGATAACCGTTTTTAATAATAATATCGTTTAATTATCGATAATCGACTACGCGTCGATAAATCGGATCTTTATTTTGGTTTATTTTCTGCTTGCCGTCCTTAATTTTGGGTACTATAAATACAAGGTATTGTATAAGGGATTCGAATCACTAAATATAACCTTTTTTTAAATTTAACTAAATCCTTTTTTATAAAGCCTTTACCTTTTTTGAATTTATATAGTAAACTTTATAAAGCTTAAAGTAATATTTTTTTAATAGGTATACGATAATCCTATTATCCGTATAAAGGTAGGTCGTTGTTTTTTTTATCCTTAAAAAATTCTTCGAATCGCTAATACTTTAAAGGTATAGTACTGGCAAAGTTTAATACCTTAGCTTTTCGGATTATGTAATAGATTTCTTTAGAACTTTTTTCAATAAAAGTTAATTCGTAGATTTAAGAAAGCTGGCGAGTTTTCCAGTTAATTAATGGATTGCTGGAATCAAACCATAGCATTTCCAGGATAATATCATAACTTGATATGTCGGCGATATTCGACGTAAAACGCTTTTAATATTTTTAAATTTTTATTAAAAGTTTTTCAATTTTTTTAAGAATTCGTCTGCTATCGTACTAAAAAAAACTTCCATCAATTATCCGTAATTTGTAGTATTTTAGCTTATACGTTTAAGGAATGTCATATTTTTCGGTTACCACTGGCGAAATAAAGTTGCCTTTGGTTTTAAAGTTAATTATGGTTGTAAAAATCTGGCTTTGGTAGTAAATAAAAATTTCGATCTAGCTTCGTAATTTTCTTTTTGCCTTATATAAGGTTTTAGTTCGTAAAGCTTTTCGATACCTTAATTTCGAAAGCTTTTACCCTTTTTTAACTTCGTAGTTTTGTTCGCTAAAAAGCGTTTTTATTCGCGGGCTTTCTTAACTGCGTATTTGGTACATTTGTCGTTTATGCAAGTATACCTCCTTCGTTAGCCAATCTAACATTTTACCTTAATAGTTTTTACCTTTTACGTTTAAAAAGGTTTCCGATTCGAAGTTAAAATTTCTGCAGGGGTTACTCCTATATTTAGAAGTTTATATATTAAGTATAACATAAGAATATAACATAAGCAACCCTGAATAATAACTTTTCGGCTTTCATCCGAATAGGGGTGCAAATAACAAATCGCTGGTTTTTGGGCTATCGGGGAATTTCGATACATTTGCAGTCGTTATCAAACTCTATAACGGTTTTTTCGTTTTAACCGGGCTAATAATCGTTATTTTCCTTTGCTGGAAGGTAAATTGGATAATCGTTATCGTTGCAGGCCGAGAAATGGAGAAATTCGTACTTATTAACAGAATCCTGTTTAAAGGCTTCGGTTTTAAGATATATCGCCCGTTTTAGGGGTTCGCTAGATTTAAAGGTTTTTTACCCGTAATTGCTAAATATTGGGCGTATCTGGCCATATTCGTAATATATTTCGCATTTCTGCATATCCAAATAACATTCGTATCTTAGCTTTATAGCTACCTTAAAAGCTGGTTATCCGGGATAATACTTATAGGCTTTAGCTGTTTGATTTTAGCAAATTAGGTAACGTTCGTACTTTAGGTTGCCGCTTAATTTATATTAGGTCGTCGCGATAGTATATTCCTGCTGGAAAAAGGTAAAATTAATTTCTTTTTTTTTCTTCGATTTTATTATTTATTTTTTGTTCGGCCGTTTAGGCCTTTTTTTAAAGAATCCTTTCCTTTTTAAAGTTCCTTTTAGCTAAAGAACGATATTCGTTTTTATAATATCTTTTTTTGCTATAGTTAAAGCGTTTAATATTCGATTTATCGTTTTTAGGTTCCTTAAAAATGGTATTCGTTCTTTTTTTAAATCCTATACTTATTTTTATTTTCTTAGGATTTGCTGCTAAAGTTTCGCACGTCCTTTTTTTTTATCGGATTTCTTTTTCTCCAAGTACCTTTTAAAGGTACGTCGATCGGCAATAATAGCTTTACTAATATAATTCTGGAAAAGGCCGATTTTAAGCACTTTGTATATTTTATTTTTAACTTATAATTTTGGGCCGTTATAAAAAGGATAAAACAGTACGTTTTTTAAGAAATTGGAAATTAATATAAGGCGATTAAATTCAGTAATGTATTTAGCTGCTAACTTGGTTTATTGGAAAAGGTGCAATTGTTCGACCGCATATTATTCTTTAACGGCGTTTGCAAATAAATTTTGCATTTTTTCCTTAAAATGGTCATAATTACCGAAAACATAATTAATTAAGTCGGAAAATTAATTAAAGTAATTTATAAAGTAATCGTTTATAATAGGTTTAAAATATAAAAGAACTTTTCTAGTAAGCAGTTAAAAGATAATTATTATCTTTTAATAATTTTCCATTAAAAAACTTTTATAAAACCTAAGGTAAAGTCTGGCCTAAACCAAATATTTTTCCATATATGTGGTACCGTCGTAAGGTTTTAGAAAAGTTGATTTATAGCCTGTAACCTTTAGGATTCCATAACAAGTAAAGAATGGAACAGTATTTTCGCGGGATTAATTTGCGCCGAATGAGGGTAATATCGAAAATTTTTGCTGTCGAACGAATTTAATATTTTTCCTTTTTACCGCCTAAAGTTCAGTTATTAAGGTACGTAGCTTGTCGTTAATCGTAAGTTCTTTTTCTTTGCTTTTCGGGTTATCGGATTCCTTTTTTTCCTTTTCCGGGTCGTTTTCTTAAATTTTAATAATTTCCTTAAAAGCCGGAAAAGGTTATGACAAAAAGAAAAAGGTCCTTTTTAATATCAAATAATAAGGGGGGCCATGTTGTCGATTAGAGAAAGAACTTCTTTAATACAAAGGGGAAAAGTAAAACGTTTTAATTTAAATATCGATCCCTTATTAGTTAATGATAGCGATCCGATATGTCGTTTATTTTGTAAACGCCGTTTTGTAATATCGTTTTTACTGGGTTTAAGAAAGCTTATGCCCGTTTAATCCTTAAATTATTCGTCGGCTATTAATTAAAAAGCTATCAAAATATAACGTACCTGTTATATAACTATCTGGAAATATGATTAATATCCGAAAAAGATTTTTAATTTGTAGGAAATAAGAAAGTGAAAAATAATTTAGTAATTTACTCGTTAAAAGAATATCCGGACTTTTCTCTTAATCGAAGAACGATACTTTTAATTAAAGACTTAAATTAATAACTAAAGAACGAATTTATTTACGTATTATTTATATAAGAAAACCGTTCGTTATATATCCTCCTATCTTTTGGTAAATATATATTTAATCTATGTGATTTACCGTAATCTACCCCACTTGTCCTAAATTAACTAGATTATACTAGATCACCAAGGTCTTGGCCAGCTCCGTAGTTTACCCGGAGCTTGTCCGCGCTAGTCCTAGAAAAGCTCTCTCATCTTGGAGAACCTCTAGTTCGTAATAACGCCGTTCAGAAATAAACAACATATCCGATCGCCATTACTAGCCAGTAAAGGATTAATATCTGGATTAAAACATTTCACTTTTTATTAAAAAGTCCTTTCTTTAATTAACAAGATGGCGCTTTTTATTATTCGGTTTTAAGGAAGCCCTTTTTTTTTTCAGCAATAACCTTCCCCGGTTTCCAAGGAAACTATTAAGATCCAAGAAAACGAACCGGAAAAGGAAAAAAGAAAATCCGACAACTCGAAAGGTAAGTAAAAAGAATTTATAATTGACGATAAGCTACGCACCTTAATAACTAAACTTCAGGCGGTAAAAAGAGAAAATGTTGGACTTGCTCGACAGCAAAGGTCTTCGATATTGCCTTTATTTAGCGCGAATTAATTCCGCGAAAACATTATTCCACCCTTGCCTATTATGGAATACCTAAAGTTAAAAGCTATAAACTAACCCCCCTAAAACTTTACGACGGTACTACAAATATGGAGGGATATTTGGTTTAGGCCAAATTTTATCTTAAGTTTTTCGAAAATTCCTTAAGAGAGGATTATTAAAAGGTATTATCTATTTCCCAGTTGCTTGCAGAAAGGGTTTTTTAATGGTTCCAGCTAATTATGAAGAATTATTTCGAAAATTACATTAACGAGTTATCCGACCTTACTAATTATATCTTTAGTGATTATATGTACTTAAAAAAGCAAATACGAATTTTATTTAGAAATCTAGATAAGCCGTAAGATACCGTTAAAAAGTTGCACTTTTTCCAGTAAACGAAATTAACGGCTAAGTACATAACGGAATTTAATTACCTTGCAGTTACCTTCCATCTTCCGGAAAACGCTTTGTTTTACTATTATTACGATGGCCTAAAGTTATAGGTTAAGGACGAAATATATCAGGTACTTAAGATAAAGCCTTTTTAGGATTATACTGATAAGGTTATTATTACCGATAAATGTATATTTAACAGATACTTGGAAAAGAAAGGGTCTAATAGAAAAAGGGACGATTGAAACTTCGGCAGCAAGTTCTAAAGAAGCAAAAACAAGAATAGGACCTAAAAGAAAGCGAATACCACTTTAAAGGACCGTAAAAAGGATAAGTCGAATGTTAAATGCTTTAATTATAGCAAAAAAGGCCATTACAAAAACGAATATCGTTCTCCAGTTAAAAGGAACTTTAAGAAAAAAAGAATTCCTTAAAAGACAGCCCGAACGGCCGAACAAAAAACAAACAGTAAAAGCGGAGAAGAGAAAAAAGTTAATTTTACCTTTTTCCAGCAGGAATATACCATTAGGAAAACCTACTATGAACTAAGCGACGACCCAAAGTACGAGCGTTACTCGATTTACTAAAATTAAACAGTTAAAGCCTGCAAGTATTATCCCGGATAACTAGCCTTCAGGTTAGCTATAAAGATAAGATGCGAATATTATTTGGATATACAAAAGTGCGAAATATACCACGAATATGGCCAGATGCGCCCTAATAACCATGGGCAAAAGACCCTTAAATCCAGCGAATTCTTAGAACGGGCAATATACTTCAAAACCGAAACCCCTGAACAGAACTTTGTTAATAGGTACGGACTTTTCCATTTTTCGGCTTGCAACGATAACAATTATTCAATTTACATCCGACTAAGAGAAAATAAAGATTATTAACAAGGTTAGGACAAAAAAACCTTTATAAAGCCCGATAACGATTGCAGATGTATCGAAATTCCCCGATGGCCCGAATACTTTCGATCTTATTATTAGCACCCCGATTCGGATCAAAGCCGAAAAGCTATTACTTAGGGTTACTTATGTTATATTCTTATGTTGTACTTAATGCATGAATTTCTGAATATAAAAGCAAGCCTTACAAAAATCTTAATTTCGAATCGGAAGCTTTTTCAGGCGTTAAAGGTAAAAATTACTAATGTAAAATGCCAAATTGGCTAACGAAAGTGGTATACTTGCATAAACAACAAATGTACCAAATACGCAATTAAGAAAGCCTGCGAATAAAAACGCCTTTTAGCGAACAACACCACGAAGTCAAAAAAGGGTAAAGGCCTTCGAAATTAAGGGATCGAAAAGCTATGCAAACCAAGACCTTATGTCAGGCAAAAAAAAAATTACGAGGCCAAATCGAAATTTCTGTTCAGTACCAAAACTAAACCTTTAAAGCTAGGATTAACTTTGAAGCAAAAAGTAACTTTATTTCGCCAGCGGTGGCCGAAAACATTACATTTTTAAAGGTATAAGCTAAAGTTTTACAAATTACAAATAATTGATAAAAGGCTTTTCTAGTAAGATAGCGGACGAATTTTCAAAAAAATTAAAAAACTTTTAATATGGATCTAAAGATATTAAAAGAATTTTATATTGGATAACGACGACATTTCAAGTTATAATGTTATTTTGGGAATACCGTAACTTAATTCCAATAACCCGCTAATTAACTGGAAAACTTGCCGGCTTTCTTGGAATTACAAATTAACTCCTTTTGAAAAAGGGTCGAAAAAATCTGCTATATAATCCGAAAAGCCAAAATATTAGATTCTGCTAATATTATACCCCCAAAATATCAATGTTTCGAAAACCTTTTCAAGGATAAAAAAAACTATAAACTATCTCCATATAAACGATAGGATTATCGTATACCCATCAAAAAAGGCCATTACCCTAAGCTTTACAAAATTTACCACATAAATCCAAAAAAGGTAAAGGCCTTAAAGAAAAACATTTAGTTAGACCTAAAAAAAGGTTATATTTAGTTATCCGAATCCTCCGTAAGATACCTTATACTTATAGTACCCAAAATCAAAAACGGCAAGCAGAAAAGCGACCAAAATAAAGATCCGGTTTATCGACGCGTAGTCGATTACCGATAACTAAACGACATTACCATTAAAAACGGCTATCCCTTAAGTTTAATAAAGACCTTAAGGGAAAACGTAAGCAAAGCCACATAGTTTACTGCATTAAATCTCCAAAACAGTTATTACTGTATTAAAATAACTAAAGGAAAAAAATAGAAACCCGCCTTTAGAACAATATACGAATATTACGAATACCGAATAATACTTTTAGGATTTACTAACGTTCCCGCCAATTTCCACCGCCTAATTATAAACATACTTAGAAAATTCTTAGATAAATATATCTTTGTCTACCTCGACGATATCCTCACTTATTTCGAAACGTTGGAAAAATATAAGAAATATGTTTTCCAGGTTCTTAAAGCTTTAAATAAAGCAAATATCCGAATTGATCCCGCCAGAAATATATGGCATACGCAGAAGCTAGATTATCTAGGATTTACCCTTACCTCTAGTTAAATTCAGATCCAGAATTCCAAATTAAAAGCAATTAAAAACTGGCCCGTCAGTAATAAGGTAAACGTTATAAACATTTAACAAATCTTAGGATTTACGGGTTACGTACGGAACCTAATTAAGAGATATGGAAATATTTTTAAACTATTAACGAAATTAAGTATTAAAAAGTATAACGTCTTACACAAGCGAGCTGGCCACACAAGCGAGCTGGCCAAATTTCGCAATTTTCCAACCATCCAACTTTCATTACTTATTGTTTAACGTCACAACATGGAACGTTTTACAAAAAAAGCCAGAATAAACTTAGCCGTTCAGGCTAAAAAGATAAATCCAAAATTAAGTTATAATAAGCTTAGTTTTGTATATAAAGTTCCTGCATTTACTTTAAAGACGCGATATTACGGCGTACCCGTTCGAAACGACATTCCTTCCAATTCGCGAAAATTGACGCCGACCGAAAAGAAATCCATTGTCGAAAAGGTCCTTAACCTAGATGCGCGAGCGTTTTTTGTCCGACTTCAGCACGTTGAAGATATGGCCAATATATTGCTGGCCCAGCGCGTTGCAAAACGGGTTGGAATCAATTGGGCGTCGAACTTTGTTAGACGGCAAAAAAAACTCCAAACGCGTTTAAATCGGAAGATCGATTATTAACGGGTCCTATACGAAAATCCAGAAACGTTTCGCAAATAGTTCGAGCTTATTCGGGCTATAATCGCGAAATACGGCATCGCAGAAAAGGATATCTACAACTTCGACGAGACTGGATTCTTGATAAGATTTCTTATAGCAACGGGCATGGTAATTACCAGTGCCGAAAAACGTGGAAAATTTAAACAAACGTAATAAGGCAATAAAGAATGGGTTACAATTATCCAGGCTGTTAATTTCCAAGGTTGGGCTGTGCCGTTATTTGTTATTATGGCGGGGAAAAATTATCTTGGGTCCTAATATCGTAATAACCTATTGCCAGCAGCCGATTAGAAGATCGCATTAAGTAATAATAACTGGACAACAAATAAATTGGGTTTTGAATGGATCTAGCATTTTGATAAGCATACTTGGACGCGTACGAAAGGTTCGAAACGTCTCCTCATCCTCGACGGCCATGAAAGCTACTATTCGATAAAATTCGAAGAATATTGCGCTAATAATAATATTATTACGCTTTGTATACCCGCGCATTTTTCGCATCAGCTTTAACCTTTTGACGTATCCTATTTTTCTGTTTTGAAACGCGCTTATTCGTAATATATCGAAAACCTAATACGACGCCATCATACTTATATTGCCAAGGAAGATTTTCTCGCCGGCTTTTACGACGCGTTCCAAGCTGCCATAACGTCCAATAATATCAAATCTGGATTTGCGAAAGCTGGTTTTGTTCCATTCGATCCCAATAACGTTTTTTCCGAATTGGAAGTTCCTCCAATTATGCCTACGCCAACCGTCTCCCCGTTAACCTCCGCCGGTTCCATTTTACCCTCCGCGAAAACCCCTAGAAATATCCGTAAAGTAACAAAATAAGGACGATACTTGCAAAGGAGGATTAGAAATTATTAGGGTAGCTCGTTAACAAGATTGCTTAAATCGGTTGATTTTATGACAAAAGGGTATATGTTGTTATTGCATAAAGCTGCTCTTCTTCGGGAAAAAAACGTCTAATTGCGCGAAATAAACCATACCTTAAGCAAACGTTGCAGGACCAAAAACAAACGTCTTTAAAAAGGAGGAATACTTATTATACAAGAGGGACAAGCTTTTTTGGCCCAAAAAGAAGGAGGTGGTGAAAAAATGCAGCCAACAGCAGCTGGAGGGGGTCGTCGCAAGAGGGTTGAAACCAAGGAACGGAAATGTGGCGTCTGCGGCAAACCTGGACATAATGCGCGTACTTGTGTAGAAGTTGTAGATACGTCTAGCGAAAAAGAATCCGATTGATTTTAATTAATGCGATATGTTGTTGTTAAGTTATTTGAATTTGTTGTTGCGAGGTGCCAAAATTTGGCCAGCTTGCTTGTGTGGCCAGCTCGCTTGTGTGGAACGTTATTAAAAAAGAATTCGAACTTTCAGAAAAAGTTAAGAAAGCTTTTCAGCTACTTAAAAACGAAATTACCAAAACGCTAATAATAAAATTGCCTAACGCCGATAAGAAGAAACGCTTTGAGATAAACGTCTTAAATTATACCTTAAGTGCAATTCTAAAATAATAAGAAAATAATAAAAAGTGATACTTAATAACCTATTATTTTAAGGCCTTTCCAAACGCAGAACTCTGATACAAAATTTACGACAAAAAGCTGCTAGCGATTATTAACGCTTTTAAAAAAGGGAACTTTTTCTTAACGGAACTAAGGAACATTTCGATATTTACTTAAATTACAAAAACCTTACCCGGTTTATAACGACCCAAGAACTAAATAAACGGCACGAAATTTGGATAATTTTCTTATTAAGATGTAATTTCCAAATCCACTATATTAAAAGAAAAAAAACATCCAAGTAAATATTTTGAATTGTAAAAGAAATTACGATTCTAAGGTCCCAAAACGCCGAATGCAAATGTTGCAATATATTAAGGACGGCACTTTACGGTTATGTAAAATATTAAAGCAATCTATTTCAAAACTTTTAACGAAATTCCGAAATTCCTATAATAAGGAAAAGCAAAAAGAGGTGCAACAATTAAATTGACAACCTAAAAACCAGTTGTTATACTATAGCAAAATCTACATTTTTCGAAATTAATAAAAGCAATTTGTCAAAAGGTTTTACGAAAATCTATTATACGGATATCAAGGTATTTTCAAAACTACCAAACGATTACAGGAAAAATACAACTTTCCAGAACTTCGACGAATTATTAAGCAGGTAATTAAAGATGGTAATATCGGCAATAAAGCAAAAGCAACCCGACATAAGCCTTATAAACTTTTACAGCCCATAAATATTTTAAAAAAGGTTTGGAACATTATTACTTGGAATTTTATTAACGGTTTACCCTTATCAAAAAACCCTGTCACTGGAGTTTAATATAAGAGAATATAGGTAATCGTTAATAAACTTACTAAGTATAAGTACTTCCTACCTTTTAAAGGAAACGCAACGGCAAAATAATTAGCTTACGCCTTTATCCGATATTATTTCGACAAACATAAAATATCAAAGAAAATTATCTTAAATAAGGATAAGCTTTTTATATTAAAGTTTGGTATTAACTTTTTTAAGTAAATAAGCGTTAAGCTTAAATTTTCTACAATATACCACTCATAAACAGAAAAATAAATAAAACGTTTAAATTAAACATTTAAACAATATTTAAAAAGTTATATTATTGTAACGAACCTGTTATACGACCACCTGGAAGTATGAGCAGTATCCGAAAGGGGTTCTTGATTTGCAGATAACAATAGGGCGAAGAATGACTTAGTAGTTTGTTCGTTAAAAAGATTTGCGGACTTTTCCTTTAATTGCAGAACGTTGCTTTTGATTAAAGACTTAGATTAATAGCTTAAGAACGAATTTATCTGGGTGCTATTTATATAGGAAAACCGTTCGTTATATATTCTCCTATCTTTTAGTAAATGTACGTTTGATCTTTGTAATCTACCGTAATTTACCCTACTTGTCCTAAATTAATTAGATTATACCAGATTATCAAGGTTTTGGCTAGCTCTGTAATTTACCCGGAGTTCGTCCCCGCTAGTCCTAAAGGAGTATTTTTATCTTGGAGAATTTTTGGTTCGTAACATTATTTCCCTTTTCCAAGAATCTTTGTTTTAAAGATAAAAAAGGTAAATGTCCTTTTGTTCGAAACTACCTTTTGCTGTTTTTTTTTTAAATTAACTGGACTTATTATGATAGGTCGAATAAATAAGCAAAAAGGGAAACCTTGTTTTAATTAACGGAAATCCCGAAATAATCGAACTGATTTAATTAAAAGTTTTGGCGTTAAAGCATTTCCTTATTCGTATTACGTTCGCTTTAATAATTTTGATTGTTTTTATACAGTCGGCATTCCGAGTTGTAATAATTGTATTCGTGGTTAACGTTTATCGTATAACGTATTAATTATAAATTCTTTATACAAAATTGATAAAGAACGTAATTAGTTATAGCAAAAGCAGCGTAAAGTCGAAGATAGGTTTTTAGCGTATTAGGAAGTAATTGAGAAAAAATTGGATAAATTGCGCTAGCGTTAAAAGGAAACGTTTCGTCGGCAAAAAGAAAAATTGCAAGAGTTTATTGGGCGATTAAAACGCTTACGCCTTTAACAAAACGTATTAAAGAAAAAAGTTATTACGATTTTGAAGGAAAAATATAAATTAAATTAACTGAAAAAATAAAAAAGCTTGGAAAAGGAATAACGCCGTATAAAAGCAAAGTAAGCTTAGCTTGTTTTTGAGATGGATGTTATAGTAGGGGCGTTTATTTCTTTCGATTGGAGCGCTTTAGGGTTGGATTTGAATGCTGGGCCGTTATTCCTTGCGACGTTGGCCGCGTTAAAGACGGTCGGTTAGGATTTTAGCGGTGAAACGTTTTAATTAGGTCCTTTGCGTTCGTTATGTACTTAAGAAGTTTTTAAGTATTTTTTTCGTATAGGTATTCCTTTTATTTGATCAAATATTGGACTTTATCTTTAATTACCTTAAAGTCCAGTATTCGTTTAATTTCGTACTTATCGTTATTTTTTTCGACTTCCAGATTAGTTTCCAGCGGGGCGTTTTTGGGTACTGGTTTAAACAAAGAGATATGGAAAATAGAGTATATTTTTATCGTTTTAAGTAGTAACAGTCGTTAGTTAGTTTTGGAAATAACTTTATCGATCTTAAATAGATTAAGTTTTTTTGAAATCGAGTTTGTTATTAGGTTTTTTTGTTTTGATTTGAAAAATGTTCGAAGTCGTATTTTCTTTTTGGCGTAATAAATAAGTTTTATTTCTTTTCGACAAAATTAGTCCTTTAAGTTTTTTTTATTGTAATATTGGGTTATTTTTTGTTGAAAGAATCGTAATTTATTTTGTAAGCGGATTTGTACTATTTGGATTTTAGTTATTACCGTTTTTGTTTGAAAAGTTTTCGCGGTTAATTTTGGAGTTTCGTTTAGTGGTTATTTTAGCCGTTAAGTTTTTGCTTGGTAATTATATATTGCTGTATAAGGAAAAATATTTATATTTTCGTTAATAAAAGTATTATAAGTTATTTAAGTTAATGGAAAAAATCTAATTTAATTATTTTGCTGGTAATTAATATAACTTTTTAAGTATTATTTTAATGTTTAATTTAAACGTTTTATTTGTTTATTTATTTATAGGTAGTATGTTATAAAAAATTTAAGCTTGGTGTTTATTTATTTAAAGAAGTTAATATTAAATTTTGATATAAAAAGTTTATTTTTATTTAAAATAATTTTTTTTTATATTTTATATTTGTCGAAATAATATCGGATAAAGACGTAAGGTAATTATTTCGCCGTTACATTTCTTTTTAAAGGTAGGAAGTATTTATATTTAGTAAGTTTGTTAACGATTACTTATATTTTATCGTATTGAATTTTAGTAACGGGATTTTTTAATAAGGGTAAACCGGTAATAAAATCCTAAATAATAATATTTTAAGCTTTTTCTGGAATATTTATAGGCTGTAAAAGTCCATAAGGCTTATTTCGGGTTGCTTTTACCTTATTGCAAATATTGCAATCCTTGATTACCTGCTTAATAATTCGTTAAAGTTATAAAAAGTCGTATTTTTCTTATAATCGTTTAATAATTTTAAGGATACCTTAATATCCGTATAACGGATTTTTGTAAAACTTTTTAACAAATTGCTTTTGTTAATTTCGAAGGATGTAAATTTTGTTACGGTATAATAGCTGGTTTTCAGGTTGCTTATTTAATTGTTGTACTTTTTTTTACTTTTTTTTATTTTAAAAATTTCCGAATTTCGTTAAAAGTTTTGGGGTAAGTTGCTTTAATATTTTATATAACCGTAAGATACCGTCCTTAATTTATTGCAATATTTACATTCGACATTTCGGAACCTTAGAATTATAATTTTCTTTGCAATTTAGGATATTTACTTAAATGTTTTTTTTTTAATATAGTAAATTTGAAAGTTATACTTCGCTAAGAAAATTATCCAAGTTTCGTAACGTTTGTTTAGTTTTTAAATCGTTATAAACCGGTTAAAGTTTTTGTAATTTGAATAAATATCGAAAGGCTTTTTGGTTCCGCTAAGAAAAGGTTTCCATTTCTTAAAAGCGTTAATAATCGTTAACAGTTTTTTGTCATAAATCTTATATCGGAATTCTGCGTTTCGAAAGGCTTTGGAAAAATAAGTTATTAAGTATTATTTCTTATTATTTTCTTGTTATTTTAAAATTGCGCTTAAGGTATAATTTGAGGCGTTTATTTTTAGGCGTTTTTTTCTGTCGGCGTTAGGTACTTTTATTATTGGTACTTTAATAATTTCGTTTTTAAGTAATTAAAAAGTTTCCTTAATTTCCTTTAAAGGTTTGCATTTCTTTTTAATATATTCCTTAATAGTAAATTTCGTTAATAGTTTAATAATATTTTTATATCCCTTTATCAGGTTACATACGTAACCCGTAAATCCTTAGATTTACCGGATATCGGTAACGGTTACCTTATTAAGGATAAGCTACTTTTTAACTGCTTTTAATTTGGAATCCTGGGTTTGAAATTGACCGTAGGTAAGGGTAAATCCTAGATAATTTAGTTTTTGCGTATATTATATATTTTTAAATGGGTTAATTCGGATATTTGCTTTATTTAAAGCTTTAAAAACCTAGAAAACATGCTTTTTATGTTTTTCCAGCGTTTTAGAATAAATAAGGATATCGTCGAGGTAAACAAAAACATACTTGTTTAAGGATTTCTTAAGTATGGTTATAATTAAGCGTTAAAAATTGGCAGGGGCGTTAGTAAGTTTTAAAGGCATAATTCGGTATTCGTAATGTCCGTATATTATTTAAAAGGCAGTTTTTTATTTTTTTTTCTTTTGTTATTTTGATACGGTAATACCTATTTCGAAGGTTTAAGGCGGTAAATTATTTAGTTTTAGTTATATTTTCTTTTACGATATTTATTAAAATTAAAGGATAACCGTTTTTAATAGTAATATCGTTTAGCTATTAGTAATCGATTACGCGTTAATAAACCGCATCTTTATTTTAGTCGATTTTTTGCTTACCGTTTTTAATTTTGGGTACTATAAGTATAGGGTATTTTGCGGTGAATTCGAATAGTTGAATGTAACCTTTTTTTAGGTTTAACTGGATGTTCTTCTATAAGGCCTTTGCCTTTTTTAGATTTATGTGGTAAATTTTGTAAAGCTTAAAGTAATGTCCTTTTTTAATAAGTATGCAATAGTTTTATTATTTATGTAACGGTAGTTCATAGTTTTTTTTGTCTTTAAAAAGTTGTTGGAATTGCTAATATTCTGGTGGTATAATACTGGCAGAATCTGATATTTTGGCTTTTCGGATTATGTAGCAGACTTTTTTAAACCTTTTTTTAATAAAAGTTAATTCGTGGTTTTAAGAAAGTTGGCGAGTTTTCTAGTTAATTAATGGATTGTTGGAATTAAGTTATGATATCCCCAGGATAATATTATGATTTGAAATGTCGGCGATATCCAAGATAAAATGCTTTTGGTACCTTTGGATTTATATTAAATGTTTTTCAATTTTTTTAAGAATTCGTCCGTTATCGAACTGGGAAAGATTTTTATTAACTGTCCGTAATCTGTAAAACTTTAGTTTGTACCTTTAAGGAATGTGATATTTTTCATTTACTATTGGCGTAATAAAGTTGCTTTTTGCTTTAAAGTTAATTATTGCTTTAAAAGTTTGGCTTTAATATTAAATAAGAATTTCGATTTGGCTTCGTAATCTTTTCTTTGCTTTATATAAGGTCTTAATTTATATAACTTTTCGCTGTTTTAATTTGGAAGGCCTTTGCCGTTTTTTAACTTCGTAATTCTGTTTATTAAGAAGCGTTTCTATTCGCGGGTTTTCTTCACTGCATGTTTAGTACATTTATCGTCCATGCAAATATACCACTTTCGTTGGCTAATTTAGCATTTTACTTTAGTGATTTTTACTTTTAACGTTTGGAAAGGTTTTTGATTCGAAGTTGAAATTTTTGTAGGGTTTACTTTTATATCTAGAAGTTTATGTATTAAGTATTATATAATGGTATAGTATAAGCAATCTTAAGTAATAGCTTTTCGGCTTTAATTTGAATCGGGGTGTAAATAATAAAATGAAAGGTATTCGGGCTATCGGAGGATTTCGATATATTTGTAGTGGTTATTAGGTTTTATAAGGGTTTTTTCGTCTTAATCGGGCTAATAATCGTTATCTTTTTTTGCTCGAAGGTAAATTGGATAATTATTATTGTTATAGGCCAAAAAATGAAAAAGTGCGTACCTATTAACAAAGTTTTGTTTAGGGGCTTCGGTTTTGAAGTATACCGCCCGTTTTGGAGATTTGCTGGATTTAAGGGTTTTCTGCCTGTAGTTGCTAAATTTTGGGCGTATCTGGCCATATTCGTAATTATTTCGCATTTCTGTATATTTAAATAACCTTTATATCTCAGCTCTATATTTACCTTAAAGGCTGGTTATCCGAGATAATACTTACAGGCTTTAACTGTTTGATTTTAGCAAATCGGATAAAGTTCGTACTTTAGGTCGTTGCTTAATTTATAGTAAGTCGTCGTAATGGTATATTTCTGCTGGAAAAAGGTGGAATTAATTTCCTTTTTTTCTTCGCTTTTATTATTTATTTTTTATTCGGCCGTTTAAGCCTTTTTTTTAAAAATTCTTCTTTTTTTAAAGTTCTTTTTAGCTAAAAAACGATATTCGTTTTTATAATGGCCTTTTTTGCCATAGTTAAAGCCTTTAATATGCGATTTATTTTTTTAAGCTTCCTAAAAGTGGTATTCGCTTTTTTTTATGTCCTGTCCTTATTTTTGCTTTTTTAGAATTTGTTGCTAAAACTTCGACCGTCCGTTTTTCTATCGGATTTCTTTTTTTCCAAGTACCTTTTAAAGGTACGTCGATCGGCCATAATAGCTTTATTAATATAATTTTGGAAAAGGCTAATTTTGGGCACTTTATATATTTTATCCTTAATTTATAATTTCAGGTCGTTATAAAAAGGATAAAATAATATGCTTTGTAAAAATTGGGAATTAATGCAAAGTGATTAAATTTAGTCGCATATTTAACTGTTAACTTGGTTTGTTAAAAAAGATGCAACTGTTCGACCGTATATTGTTTTTTGTTAACGTTTTTAAACAAAGTTCGCATTTTTTCTTCAAAATATTTATAATTACCGAAAATATAATTAATTAGGTCCGAAAATTAATTAAAGTAATTTATAAGGTAATCGTTCATAATAAGTTCGAACTATAAAAAAAATTTTCCGGTAAGCAGTTAAAAAATAATTATTACTTTTTAATAATTTTCCGTAAAAAATCTTTATAAAATTTAATGTAAAATCTGGCTTAAACTAAGAACTTTTTTATATTCGTAATACCGTCGTAAGGCTTTAAAAGTATTAACTTATAAGCTTTAATCTTTGGCATTTTGTAATAAGCAAAAGGTAAAATAATATTTTCGCAGAATTAATTTACGCCGAATAAAGGTAATGTCGAAAATCTTTGCTGTCGAGCGAATTTAGCATTTTCCCTTTTTACCGCCTAAAGTTTAGTTATTAAAGTGCGCAACTTGTCATTAATCGTAAGTTCATTTTCTTTACCTTTCGAGCTGGCGGATTCTTTTTCCGGTTCGTTTTCTTAAACTTTAATAGTTTCCTTTAAAACCGGAAAAGATTATTACAAAGAAAGAAAAGGTCCTTTTTAAAACCGAGTAATTAGGGGGGCTATGTTGTCGATTAAAGAAAGGACTTTTTTAATAAAGAGTAGGATATTTTAATCCAAATATCGATCCGTTATTAATTAATAATAGCGATCGGATATGTCGTTTATCTTTAAAATGCCGTTTTATAATATCGTTTTTACTAGGTTTAGGAAAGCTTATGTCCGACTAGGCCTTAAATTATTCGTCGGCTATTAATTAAAAAACTATTAAAATATAACGAACCTATTATACGATTACTTAAAAGTATAAGCAGTATCTAAAAGGGATTTTTGATTTGTAGGTAACAATAAAGCGAAAAATAACTTAATAATTTGTTCGTTAAAAAAATTTGCGGACTTTTCCCTTAATTACAAAACGTTTTCTTTAATTAAAAACTTAAATTAATAATTAAAAAACGAATTTATCTGGATGCTATCTATAAAAGAAAACCGTTCGAAATATATCCTCCTATTTTTTAATAAGTATGCCTTTGATCTATGTAATTTACCGTAATCTACCCCATTTGTCCTAAATTAACTAGATTACACCAGATTACTAAAGTCTTGGCCAGCTCCGTAGTTTACCCGGAGCTCGTCCGCGCTAGTCTTAAAGGAGCATTCTCATCTTGGAGAACCTCTGGTTCGTAACAATTATTTACTAACAGGATAACTAGGTTAAACTTTTTCCATTACCTCAAATGGTCTATAATACCTTTATTAACGAAAATATATGTATTTCTCCCTATATAGCGGTATATAATTACCAAGCAAAGATTCAACAGCCAAAATAACCATTAAACGAAGCTCTAAAATTAACCACGAAAGCTTTTCGAGCCAAAACGGTACCAATTAAAATCCAGGCAATACAGGTCCGCCTACAAAATAAATTACGATTTTTCCAATAAAAGATAACCCCGTATTATAATAAAAAAAGAATTAAAGGATTAATTCTGTCGAAAGGAAACAAAGTTTACTTATTACGCCAAAAACAAAACGCGACTTCGAATATGTTTCAAATCACAACAAAAAGATCCTGTAACAAGCTCGATTTTAAAATACTTGGTCCGTTTAAGATCGATAAAATTATTTCCAAAATTAACTACCGATTGTTATTATCTAAAACGATAAAAAAAATCCCTGTTTTCCATACTTCTTCGCTTAAATCCGTACCTAAGAACGTTTTATTGGAAACCAGTCTAGAAACCGAAAAAGACGACGATAAGTACGAAGTTAAACGAACAATGGATTTTAAGGTAGTTAAAGATAAAATCTAATATCTGGTTAAATAAAAGAACTACCTATACGAAGAAAACATTTAGGAACCCTTTAAGCACCTAACGAACGTAAAGGACCTAGTTAAAACGTTTTACTGCCAGAATCCTAACCGACCATCTTTAACGCAGCTAAGGTCGCAGGTAACAACGGCTCAATACCCAAATCTAACTCTTCCGCGTTCCAACCGAAAAAAAGCGATACCTCCGTTATGGTATTAATTTCGGAAGCAAGCCGAGCTTATTCTGCTTCCATACGGCGTTGCTCTTTTTCCGCTTTTTCTTTTTTTATTAATCCAATTTCAATCCTTTTTTTAACATTTTTAAAGGTCTTTTCTTCAAAAAGTCTTGTTGAAAACGTAAACGTTTTAATTTCCCAATAAATTCCCTCGTTTTTCTTTCCGCTGCTTCCTGGAAAGCTAAAAGTTTATCTTTAAGGTTTCGCTGCTCTTTTTCTGAACGAAACCGCATTTCGTTTACCTTTTTTAACGAATTTATAATTAGAACGTTACAAGAAGAACGCTGGCGGCGAATACAGCAGCTGCAACTTAAGAATTCGACTGTAAAAAAAAAGCCGGTTTCTTTGAAACGGATATAGTTGGAACATGGAAAACTTTCCGTACCAAAGCTTTCAATTAAATCGGCACGGATATCCTTGAAGTTTCGTTAACCCAGACGGGGGGTTCTTTTCTATTTCTGCGCACGATCTGGCATATCGAAAAATTAGCAAAAAAGGGTTCCAAAAAGTTTAACTCCGTCCGGAGGATTTTTTTACCGTTTTATCTTTAGGACAAAGATCTTGGAAAAGGGAAAATAATGTTACGAATCAAAACCTGCTTTCCTTATCTGGGCGAGGACACCTTACGGTTAAACTCCAGAAGCAAGTATCTTGGCATTTCGATATAATCTGGAAAATCTAATGGATCTGGACCAGATCATATAAATCCAGCAGATTTACGATATACCTATAAAAAACAGAAAGATATATAACGGATAGGTTTCTCCTGTAAATAGCACCTACTCAGTTTCGCTCCTTAACTATTAATCTAAATCTTCAATTAAAGGCAACGTTCTTCGATTAAGGGAAAAGTCCGCAAATCTCTTTAACGAACAGACTACTGAATCATTCCTCGCCCTATTGTTACCTGCAAATCAAGAACCCCTTTCGGATACTGATCACACTTCCAGGTGGTTGTGCGACAGGTTCGTTACAATATCGTCTTAGCAACAGCTGATCAATTAATAGATAATACGAATTAAGCGAATAAAACCCTTAATTGTTAGATATAAGGGACATTAGCTGTGTTGTATTAATTAGCTAGTGGCGTACATTTTCGCAACGCGTACTGATCTTTGAAGTAGTTTAGCCACGGATCACATATCTTCTAATCAGAGAGAGCTTTTCCGTATATGGGGTGCTAACGCACCTCCTGCTAGCTGACATATCTACAGCATTTGGACAAGTGCACGTATTATATTAAGGCTTATTGCGGACGTTATGTTGTCATTTCTTCCTTCGAACCTGCCTGCGACCCATTACCTTTTAGCGGGTTTAAGCTAATATTACCCCTATTTCGTACGAATAGAAGCCAACCGGCAGGAAACCTATTATCCATTTAATATTAAATCCAAATATGCAAGCCTTTTTATCCGCATGCAATACGTTGGGGGTATATACGTCGAGGAAAGTTTTGGAGGGCGGATTTGAAAGCGCGTCGTAGAACGGATTACGGGGCGCGCTAGAGTGTTACGGAGCGTATTAATGTGTTATAGGGTGTGTCGTAGAACGCGTTATAGAACGAGTCGTAGGACGTGTCGGTGTTAATTTGGCAACAACTCGATATTGCGCAATTAAATGATAAAAACAAACGTTTCTTGAAGAAAGGAATATTTCTTATATAAAAAGAACCAGTTTTTTTAACGGGCAGCAAAGTTCTAGTAAAGATTTGCTGCTAACAGCTGCTAAAGGTAGTCGGTCGCAGGCAGGTTGGGAGGAAGAAATGGCAACATAACGTCCGCAACAAGCTTTGATATAATGCGCGTACTCGTCGAGAAGCTGTAGATACAGTTAGCAAAGAAGCATTCGATAGCTTTGAGTTGATTTGAGGTGTTGTGGTTGATTAGGTTAAGTCTGCAGTTGACGGGTGTGAAATAAGTGTTGCGCTTAGTGGTATGTTGCGCTTACTGGTGTCGGACGTTATACGTTTACGGGCGATATATTAACTGATAGATTAACAAAGGCCCTATTACGAAAACCTTTCAAGCATTTTAAAAAACAGCTGGCATTAATAGATATTACGGAAGCCCTCGATCGACGGAAAAACACCTTACGAATAATTTTAGACGAAAAATTAGCCAATTAAAAGCATTTAATTGCTGGGGGAAAAGTAAAATAGAAGGCTGCGGCTTTAGGAAATGATAAAGTATGACGGTTAACGCCGTAACTGCGTCGACGCGTTGAGGGGGTGTGTCAGCTAGCAAGGGATACGTTAGCACCCCATATACGATAAAATTCCCTCTAATAGGAACATATATGCTCCGTAGCTGGACTACTTCAAAGATCAGTACACGTTGCGAGAATCCACGCAACTGGCCAATTAATACAACAGAATTGATGTCCCCTATGTCTGACAACATCATATGTTCCGATCAAAAGGAGCCTTTCCGTATATGGGGCGCGCTAAGCACCCCCCAGTTACCCGACAGGTCGCCTTGCTCTGGAAGGAACTAAGTAATACATGTTATCGAGGAGCTTTCCCATTAACGGCGATTATGGTGAGAAAGGACATATGTTGCCTACGATACAAAAGTACAAATGGAGGGCCATGGCGCTCTGATGGTAAGACTTATGAAACTGCTAATTCATCTGCCTAGCATCTATGCAACGGCGAACTGATACCTATCTACTGGACAGTCACGAGCATCCCAGTTCCCGGATGGCAAGCAACATACTCAAAGAGCTGCTGCTCGGGTTCAAGAACCATTACTTCATGAAAAACGCGCAGGGTGACATTGTTTTGCAGTCTCTTCGCATACTGATGGAAACCACCAAAGATTGCAAGGTGAGTCGGGTGCTCTTTGCACCAACTCTCGAGTGAGGCAAGGTCGTCAAAATACGCCAGCCCGAAAGTGCGGTCTTTATCGGTCTTTGTTGTAGCTGGGTCGATAATATCCATGAAACGGCAGCTATAGCAGCCCACCTCGTCACCATGATCTCGTAGAAAGTCCATGCCCTTGGCCAAAACAGGGTGCATCGTCTCAAGGTAAAGCTCTCGTTCTTCTGGGGACGTGTCGAGCCAGTCCTGCCCAGAACGTATGACAGTGAGATTCTTCTTGCCGGAGATGCTGATTCGACCGCCGATGCCAGATGTCTGGGGGCCTTTAAAATCGCCTGCTGTGGCCTTGGTGCCGGTAAGATCGCCGGTCTGAGAAGCGGGAAGGCGGTCGCGCATGCTGCCCCAATAGGCATGCTCCTGGACGGCCCCGCTCATGCTCTCTCTCATGTGGGCAGAGCCTTCGGGCACCTCGCTGGTGTTGAACAGGGTCTCGAAGCGATCCAGTGTTGGGAAGAAGACCTCAAGGAACCATCCGTGCTGACAACCTTCTGCCCTGAGCGCCTGCCACCACTCCCGGAACCCCGACTGCTCGGCCCAAGCCTCGTAGGTGGCCTTGCTCGGCCAGTAAGCCAGAGCTGAGATGTTGTAGCAGCCTTTGTTGTCCGTAACGGACGCCCATTCGAAGAACGAAGGGGGGTTGCTCGGGGACGTCAAGAAAGTCGACAGGGTCGATTGGGCCACTCCATCGGCATCAGAGGCCGTCTTATATTGCGCTCCAACAATGGCCATGACCAACTGGGAAATATGTTCGGGGAATCGCGCGCTGTACGATGGATAAGGGGGCCGGAAGGCAGGGGGCGTTTTTGCTGGTCGAGTGCGGGTGCACCGGAGATGTTCTGGTATTGCGGAGTCAAGCATCGTCGAAATGGAGCTGTGTGGATATGAGGGACACCTTCGGAGACCCTGACAAATGCGCTTGCAATTCTCATCTAATAATTATACCCTCAAGAACTCCTGCCCTTGGTCTGAGAAATATACTGACAGGATAAAAGCCTGACCACACGCCCTGTTTGCCACCAAAACTCTTCAATTTCGGAACGCGTTATAATTCGATTAAAAATCGCAAATATATATGTATATATAAAAGGCGTTTTAACATTTTTTAGCACGGATTACGGGACGAATAAACTTCGGCCCCTTTTAAATTGATTGGTAAATTATCCCGGATCCAGTTTTACGTATACAGTTTTACTACTAGACTCTTATAATTTACTATAAAAAATAAAAAATATATATTCTTCACAATATAATTCCTTTATCGATGCTTTTAATAATGACATTTAAATATATGTATGTAATGCTCCAAAAAGGCTTTCGAGTTATATTACTTTAATTTTATAAATGATTGTAAAACATGCTGAGCTTGGTCGTAAATAGTGGTTGGACCAGACTTTTGTCCTGTCAGTGTGTGCCCTCTCGCACAGCATGCCTCTTCGCACGCTTGCCACACCCTGCATTGCTACCCAACCCATCTGCTGGATGGAATGGCGCTCTAATAAGCCCAAGAAGCTGGACAAACGGGAACGCCATTTGATCCAAGCGTGCCATCATGATTTTGGGGGTCTTGAGACCTCCCCACGCTCTGCACCCTAGGAACAACGCGCAAGAGATCCGTCGGACGGAAAAATTAGGCGCTCGGATAAGCTCGGCGTTAAAGCGTAACTGTCACTAGCATATGATATATTACTAATATTGGCTGAATTGCAAGATGATGTCTGCGGTATGTTGTTCAGGCAGCAAAGCGCGTTTGTTGTTTCGCCTGTGCGCCATATCGCTCCGTTGCTCGATAGGGTTGAATTCCAAGGTCATCTGGGTGTAGCACTCGGACTAGACGTTGCCTAGACCGGTCGAATAATTAGGATGTACGTTAGGCGATTGAACTGCGACTAAGTCTGACCGCGATAACTGCGTACTCATTCTTCCGCGTGGGTTGAGAGACACCCTGGTGGCTGCCGTTCGTGCCCCAACCATAGCAGGAGGCGCCACTGGGTATATCATTATTGCTCCATTTGCATAATTTGCTGGTCATGGTACTCCCAAGCTGATCCAGGTGACATTTGTATGCGGAGCTCGCAGTATGCCATAGGTGGACGGGAAAAAGAACCGAGCGAGAAGCCATCGAGCCGCTGGGCTTTGACCAGCGTCGCCAGCCAGCATAGATGCATAGTGAGCTCGGCCTGGATCAGATATATCTGGAGTTCTTGGTACCCTGGCAAAACAGCTCAAGTTGGCGACTGCAGTGTCCATGTAAACGTCGTGCATCATGTTGCCAGCAAAGTTCCCCACTCTATCACCGTCCGAAGAGCCTCGTAGCCGTCGCTTACCAGCTAGAACCTTCAAATGCCATTCGTTTTCGAATCCCAGAATATGTTGGCATTATAAAGATAACCGAGGACAATGTAACAGACAGAGGGACAGACGGACAGAGTTATTAAGCCCGCCGCTAAGCCTAAAGGGCCCATATGCTATACTATACAATCCCTTCACGTTTTTTGCCATGGTTTCCTAGCAGCCCATACATATCCGTGACTCCTTCTGATCTTCATGCGTTATGTGCGGAGTCTCATAGGGTTAGAAGCGATCCTGGCCGTCGACTTGAATGCTCGCCGTGTGCTCAGAGAAAAGTGCGTGGATCCAAGGCGACTAGACAGGAGGCGAAATCAACTCCATATTATTGCTACGTCTGGCTTGCTATCTATTCCTATTCCCTCGTATCCCACTATATCCGTAGCTCTGGCATCGCGCAAGAGAGCCGTTGTTTCGATACAATCTTGCCAAGAAATTGGAGAACGACCCGGACAATAACACGAGATACGTAATCAAGGCAGTATATATACGAGTGACACGGCCATCAGGCATCGTCTTTTTCCTCTTCGCAATCCATCGACCCGGACCGCTTGGCAACGACGACTTCCCTTTGCCGTCTGTCCACGCCCAGCCATAGGAGGTCAGGTCGGCTGTAGTGGCCGACGACGTCCAAGAAGCCCCGGGTTGCCACGACCTTGGTGAGATCCAGATCAGCATACACGATGCCTTCCGCCACGCCAGTCCCGTCGCCGAGAGGCGCTGTCAAGCGTCGCCCATCAGGAGCAATGACGCAACTATGGCCACCACCCGGCTGCTGGCAAATGAGCCCTTCCTGCGTCTTGAGCACGTCGATGCCCTTTTGCGTGCACAATGAAGTGCTGTGGAGCACATAGGTGGTGCTCTCGATGGCATACGTCTGGGACAGGTTCTGGCACCCGTCGGCCGTCATGCTCCAGAGACCGGGGTGGTCGGCGGCGGGCATGGGGTCGAGGGGCGGCCACATAGCGACATGGATAACCTCGCCCCAGGAGATGGTGTGGTACTTGAGGAGCGGCTGCGTGTGCTCCCAGCAGGCCAGACATCCCACCTTGATCTTGCCGTGCTCGGGGCCGAAGTCGACCTCGACTACATTGTTCAGGTCGGCGCCGGATCCGTCGCCGAAGACCGTGCGCTCCATGTGGGTAGGCTTGATCTTTCGCCGGTGCATTAGGACCTCGCCCTGGGGGGAGATGATGGCCTGGGAGATGTACACGCTATGGGAGGGGCTTTGCTCGGCAAAGCCGAGGACCACAGCGATGGAGTGCTCCTTGGCGGCGGCCTTGATCAGACCCATCGCCTGCGATTCGACTGGCAGCGCATTGTAGATGTATCGCGTCTGCAACTCGACATCGACCGGGCGTGCCCTATGTCACGGAAATAAATTAAGGTAAACTGACAACTTGAGGGAGCGAAATGGGAACTTTTTTGAGGGGGCGTAGGGAAGAGCCTACCAAATCCACGCTGGGTAACCTGGGAGCCAACATTCGGAGAAGGCGACAAGCTTCGCCCCATTTTTGGCGGCTTCAGCGATAAGACCACATGCTTTCCTGATTGATGCCGCTAGATCGAGGTAGACAGGCTCCGCCTGGGTGACGGCGACTCGAATCGGCAAGGTCATAACGGAACTCCGTACCCGGCAGTTTCTTAGCTAGGATAAAAAGAGGGAAATCTGGATTCGATTCGAATTTCTCAAGATAATACAATTTGAACAAATTCCCGAAATTGTCGGGGGATGTGTTATGTGCTATAAATGTAGTGCCGTACAACGCAGATTGCTAGGTCGGAATCTACGGAGTATCAGGGGGCTGCGCGATGGAAAAGCTTTTGATCGGCAATAGTGTACAGTACCGCAGCATGCACGCTATGCAATAAGGAGGAGGCCACTGCCCGAGTCGATCCCCTACTACGTCGGCCGGGATAATGCAGTGTAGCGTGTTGCGAATGAAGTACGGTCGGAGAAATGAGGTCCAGCACGAACCAACAGCTTCAAGCCACGTTAGACGTAGACAATAAAGCTCCCGCCTAAGTAGGAGTAGATTCGAACAATCTAGGCTTTGCAATGGGTATCCGTTGGGGGTCTTGGCATTTAGACAAATAACAGGTAGTTAACTACGAATATGTCCATCTACGAGCAGCTACGTATGAAATTTTCAACAAAGTTGAAATATAACGAATTAAAGCTTTTTTAATAGCAATATTGTAATTAAAGACGTATTAATTTACGTGTTTATTGTTTTATAGGATAAAGTAAGTAAAACTATCACGAATTATAACTTCTAATTAAAGTATTAATTTATTCTATTCTCTGGTGTTACGTCCAACTAATGTAGAGAAAGGATGTGACAAAAGGATTGTCGAGATAGCTTCAAAAGTCTTGGATGCAACGGATAAATCTCGACTAAAAACCTTATGTACCTGGTTATGCTTGGATTTGATGGATGTGGAACACATCCATCTATAACCACCATAAAAGGATAGGCTTGGATTTGTTAGATATAGAACACATCTAAACATATCTATTACAACTGCAAAAATCGGAAGGATATATATAAACCAATAATTTCCTATATAAATAGCATCTAGATAAATTCGTTCCTTAATTATCAATTTAAATCTTTAATTAAAAGTAACGTTCTGCAATTAAGGAAAAAGTCCGCAAATTTCTTTAACGAACAAACTACTAAACTATTCTTCGCTTTATTATTACCTGCAAATTAAGAACCCCTTTCGGATATTACTTATACTTCCAAATAATCGTAAAACAGGTTCGTTACATTTTGATAACTTCTTAATCAATAACCGACGAATGGTTTAAGGCCTAATTAAGCATAAGCTTTCCTAAACCCAGTAAAGACGATATTACAAAACGGCATTCAGAAAACAAACGATATATCCGATCGCTATCATTAATCAATAAAAGATCGATATCTGGATTAAAATATTTTACCCTTTATTAAAGAAATCCTTTCTTTAATCGACAACATGGCCCCTTTTATTACTCGGTCTTAAGGAAAACCTTTTTCTTTTTTGCAACAACCTTTCCCGGCTTTAAAGGAAACTATTAAAATCTAAGAAAACGAATCGGAAAAGGAAAAAAAAAAATTCCGATAACCCGAAAGGCAAAAAAAAAAAAAGAACTTACGATTAACGATAAGCTACGTACCTTAATAACTAAACTTTAAGCGGTAAAAAGGGAAAATGTTAAACTTGCTTGATAGCAAAAGTTTTCGATGTTGCTTTTATTTAGCGCAAATTAATCCCGCGAAAATATTATTTCACCCCTTACTTATTATGGAATGCTAAAGGTTAAAAGTTATAAACCAACCCCCTTAAAACCTTACGACGGTACCACAGATATAAAAAAATTCTTGGTCCAGTTTAAATTTTACCTTAAGTTTTATGAAAATTATCTAACGGAAAATTATCAAAAAGTAATAATTATTTTTCAGCTGCTTACCGGAAAAGTTTTTTTATAATCCGAACTTATTATAAACGATTACCTTATAAATTACCTTAACCAATTTTCCGACCTAATTAATCATGTTTTCGGCAATTATAAATATTTTAAGGAAAAAATGCGAACTTTATTTAAAAACGCCGATAAAAAATAGTATACGGTCGAATAATTATACTTTTTCTAGTAAACCAAATTAACAGTTAAATATACGACTAAATTTAATCGCTTTATATTAGGTTCTAATCTTTTAAAAAACGTACGGTTTTATTTCTTTTATAACGGCCTAAAATTATAAGTTAAGGATAAAATAAATAAAATATCTAAAACTGGCCCCTTCCAGGATTATATTAACAAAGTTATTATTGCCGATCGACGTACTTTTAAAAGGTACTTGGAAAAAAAGAGATCCGACGAAAAAAGGAATAATCGAAACTTTAACAGCAAGTCCTAAAAAAGCAAAAATAAAAACAGAACACAAAAAAAAAACGAATACCATTTCCAGGGAACCTAAAAAGGGTAAGTCGAATATTAAATACTTCAACTATAGCAAAAAAAGCCATTACAAAAACGAATATCGTTCCCCAGCCAAAAAGAACTCCAGAAAAAAAGGGATTCCTTAAAAAAAAGCCAAAACGGCCGAACAAAAAATAAGCAGTAAAAGCGAAAAAAAGAAAAAATTCAGTTCTACCTTTTTCCAACAGGAATATACTATTACGATAACTTATTATAAACCAAACGGCGACCTAAAGTACGAACGTTACCCAATTTGTCAAAATCAAATAGCCAGAACCTGCAAATATTATTTCGGATAATTAGCTTTTATGGTAGCCATAAAGCTAGGATGCAAATATTATTTCGATATACAAAAATGCGAAATATATTATGAATATAGCCAGATACGCCTCGACAACCATGGGTAAAAAACCCCTAAATCCAGCGAACCCCTAAAACGGGCGGTATACCTCAAAACCGAAGCCCTTAAACAGGATTCTGTTAATAAGCACGAACTTCTCCATTTCTCGGCCTACAACGATAACGATTATCCAATTCACCTTCGAGTAAAGGAAGATAATAATTATTGGCTCAGTTAAAACGAAGAAACCCTTATAAAGCTAAATAACGATTGCAAATATATCGAAATCCCCCAATAGCCTAAATACCCTCGATTTTATTATTTGCACTCCGATTCGGATTAAAGCCGAAAAGTTATTACTTAGGGTTGCTTATGCTATACCCCTATGCTATGCTGAATACATAAACTTCTGGATATAGAAATAAGCCCTGCAAAAATTTTAACTTCGAATCGGAAACCTTTTTAAACGTTAAAGGTAAAAATTATTAAAGTAAAATGCCAAATTGGCGAACAAAAGTAATATATTAGCAGGGACGATAAGTATACTAAATACGCCATTAAAAAAACCCGCAAATAAAAACGCCTTTTAACAAACAAAACTACGAAATTAAAAAACGGCAAAAGCCTTCGAAATTAATGTATCGAGGAACTTTACGAACCAAAACCTTATGTAAGGCAAAAAGGGATTACGAAGCCAGATCGAAATTCTTATTTAGTACTAAAGCCAAATTTTTAAAGCCATAATTAACTTTAAAGTAAAAAGCAACTTTATTTCGACAGTCGTAATTGAAAAATATTATATTTTTTGGAAGTATAAGCTAAAATTATACAAATTACGGACAGTTAATAAAAGTTTTTCCAAGTACGATAACGGACGAATGTTTAAAAAAATTGAAAAACTTCCAATATGGATTTAAGGGTACTAAAAGTATTTTACCCTGGATATCGCCGACATTTCAGGTTATAATATTATCTTGGGAATATTATAGCTTAATTTCAGCAATCCATTAATTAATTAAAAAATTCGCCAATTTTTTTAAGATTACGAATCAACTTATATTAAAAAAAGGGTTGAAAAGGTTTGCTATATAATCCGAAAAGTTAAGGTATTAAATTTTGCTAATATTATACCCTTAAAGTATTAATAATTCGAACGATTTTTTAAGGACAGAAAAAATTACGAACTGTTTTTATACGGATAATGCGATTATCGCATATTTATTAAAGAAAAACATTACCTTAAGCTTTATAAAATTTACCATATAAACCTTAAAAAGGTAAAAGCTTTATAAAAAAGCATCCAGTTAAACTTAAAAAATGGTTACATTTAGCTATCCGGATTCTTTACAGGATATCTTATATTTATGGTACCCAAAATCAAGGACAGCAAGCAGAAAATCGATTAAGATAGAAATCCGGTTTATCGACGCGTAGTCGGTTACCGATAGCTAAACGACATTATTATCAAAAACGGATATCTTTTAACCTTAATAAACACCTTAAAGAAAAACGCAAGTAAAGCTAAATAATTTACTGCGTTAAACTTTCGAAACGGCTACTACCGTATCAAAATAACAAAAGGAAAAGAATAAAAAATTACCTTTCGAACGGTATACGGGCATTACAAATACCGAATTATACCTTTAAACTTATTAACGCCCCCGCCAGTTTTTAACGCCTAATTATAACTATACTTAAGAAATTCCTAAACAAATATATTTTTGTTTACCTCGACGATATCCTCATTTATTCCGAAATAATAGAAAAATATAAAAAGCAAATTTTTTAAATTCTTAAAGCTTTGGATAAAGTAAATATCCGAATTAACTCCGCCAAAAATATATGGCATACGTAAAAGCTAAATTATTCAAGATTTACCTTTACTTCTGGTCAAATTTAAATACAGAATTCTAAATTAAAAGCAGTTAAAAATTAACCTATCCTTAATAAAGCAACCGTTACCGATATTCAGCAAATTTTAGGATTTACGGATTACGTACATAACTTAATTAAGGGATATAAAGATATTATGAAACCATTAACGAAACTTATTATTAAGGAATATATTAAAAATGAATTTAAGCTTTTAAAGAAAGTTAAAGAAATTTTTTAATTACTTAAAAACGAAATTAGCAAAACACTAATAATAAAATTACCCAACGCCGATAAAAAAAAAGCTTAAAAATAAACGCTTTAAATTATGCCCCAAATATAATTTTAAAATAACAAAAAAATAATAAAAAATAATACTTAATAACTTATTATTCGAAAATTAACAATCGAAGTCGATCACTTTGGGAAAGATTTTTGAGATCGATAGTGGTGTCGATGGTTTTAGCCCGTCCGGTAATTTTGTGCGAATTATGTACCGTTAAGACGACAGTTTCTGTGGAAATCCTGCGGTTACGGATTACCGGTATCGTATATTCGGATTTGCGCGGCATACTGTCTTGGGTAACTCGAAAAGGTGTTCTGATGCCAAGTACTTTTTACCTGGTTATCGTGCTGATATCTCCTTTTTAGGCGTGGGGACGATCGAGCCGTAAGACTGGCGAGGGCTCGGAAAGATGCCGGCCTTTTATACGTAGCACGGCGTAATTAAAGTTTATTATTAAGGTTTGCTTTTAAGGTTTATCCTTAAGGTTTACCGTTAAGGTTTACCGTTAAGGTTTATCTTTAAGGTTTATCTTTAAGGTTTATTCTTAAAGTTTACCGTTAAGGTTTGCCTTTAAGGTTTATTTTTAAGGTTTACCGTTAAGGTTTATCCTTAAGGTTTACCGCGCAAAGCTTAACATTTCCTGAATCATATTATCTGACCCTACCGAACCAGCCAGCGGGCATAAGGTTTACCAGGGTCGAAGCTTATCGGCAACTACGCATTCGGCTTCAAAGTGAGGCTCTATGGGACTGAGGTATCAATCTATCCTAACCGTGAAAACCATTAATCAG
>QJNY01000670.1:0-37598 GCA_004155945.1 Monosporascus sp. mg162
GATTTTTAACCAAAAAAAAAAAAAAAAAAAAAAAAGGCAACGCCGACGCAAATTAAACCTTTATATATACTGCAGGAAAAAAAGGTATTATTTCTTTATTTGCCCTAACCGTCGGCCGCAACCTATAAATACGGGCGTACCGCTTACGGTACCGTTACGTAACGCCAGCGGTTCGTAGTAAGGAAAAAATTAACTTTTAAAATAAATCGTAACTAAAAGCTTTTATCGAATTATTAAAATAATAATAAACCCGATTTATATATACGTTCCATAAATCCTAATATATTTTTTTTATTTTCGTCTTAATTATAACTTTACGATAACGTTATATTACCGGTACGGTTTATAATAAATTGCGGCTATTTACTTATATAAATTATTAATAATAATTTTACGCGCTAAAATATCTCTTTTTTATCCTATTTCCCGACCCTGCCAGTTTAGGTTAACGGATAATATTATAACCGATTCCGTAACTTTTGTATATACGATTTAATTCCGCATAAAATCCGTTATAAAAAAGGTTACCTTATATCGTTAGCCCTTAAACGGCCTTAATATTATCCTCGGATTACCCTGGCTCCGTAAGCATAACCCGTCGATCGATTAATCCGCAAATACGATACGTATTAATCATAAAACGATATTAAAACTTCCGTAATTACCAGTCTTAATAAGCTTACCTTCCGCCTTTACCGCCTTACCCCTTTATACCCAGCAACTTTACGTACCGATCGAAATACGCTTTCTTTACGTTACTAACTTCCTAACGTTTTACCGCTTAAAAAACGTCGTAATTAACTTTATGCCCTTAACCAAATTCTTTACCCTTACGGACGCCTTACGAAATATCGCCACTTTTCCATCGTAACCGCTTTCCGCTAACGAAACAGCGTCGTTAACACATAATATAATTTTCCGCAGCATCCTTATATAAAACGACAGCGTCGATCCGAATATTATACCCCTTAAGTTACGGACTTTCCATAACTAAATAACCAAAGCATCTTAATTACGCCGCGTCATTAAAGAAAATATACAAAAGTACCTCGATGGTAAGCTACCCGCAACGATAAACGAAATTCTAAAAAAGCTGCTACCAAAATACTACGATTTAACGAAAACGTTCGAACCTCGCAACGTTAACGCCCTATTACCGTACTAACCTTTCAACTATAAAATCGAACTGCTTCCGGGCCAAACGTTACCATATAACCGGACGCAAGCTATATCCCCGTACAAACTACTAACGGTACGGAAGTATATCGACAACCACCTAAAAAAAGACTTTATCCGCCCTAGCAGTTTTTCCGCAATAACCCTTATTTTGCTCGCCAAAAAGCCGGAAAGCGATATACGTATTTACGTAAATTACCGGAACCTTAATAACGTTATAATAAAAAACCGTTATCCGATTTCCTTAATCCGCAAAACTTTAAATACCTTTTACGCGGCGCGGGTATATATTAAGCTCGACATCGTTACGGCCTTTAACCGTTTACGTATCGCCTTAAAAAACGAATAAAAAATAGCCTTTATAACCCGATTTGGCTTATTCGAATACCTAATAGCAAATTTCGGCGTAACTGGCGCCCCGAATTCCTTTTAATATTATATAAACCATACCCTTTTTAACTTTTTAAACAAATATATTACGGCTTACCTTAACGATATTTTAATATATAACAATAACAAAAAGGAATATAAAGGCCATATACGCAAAATATTACGTCGCCTCGTTAACGCGGGGCTAATAATAAATATCCGGAAATACGAATTTAACGTTACGAAAATACGGTATTTAGGCTTAATAATATCTATTAACGGTATTGCTATAAACCTTGATAAAATAAAAGCTATTTAAAAATAAAAACCTTCCGGATTATTATAAAAATTACAACGTTTCTTTAGCTTCGCAAATTTTTATCGTCGGTTTATAAAAGGTTTTTTATTAATCGCCAAACTTTTTACCGCTTTAATAAATAAGGCCAAATAGACCGGCGTATTTCCAAATAACGCAAAAGCAACGTTTTAACGGTTAAAAAATACCTTTTCAACAGCCTTAATATTATCTTATTATAATCCCCAGCGCCGAATAATTTTAAAAATTAACGTTTTTAATTAAGCTTCGGAAAAAATTCTTTTGCAATATAATACGTAAAATGTCTTATAACCGGTTACCTTTTTTTCGGTTAAGCATAACCCTACGGAATACAACTACAAAATTTACGATAAAAAATTATTAACTATTATCAAAGTATTCGAAAAATAACGTCCGGAATTATAAGGAACCGAAAAACCTATAAAAGTTATCACCGATTATAAAAACCTTTAGCATTTCGTTATTACGAAACTTTTAAACTAACGCCAAGTTCGTTAATTCGAATTTTTTAATAAATTCCGATTCCGGATAATTTATAAACCAAAAACGAAGGTTATAATTCCGGACGCCCTTTTTCGCTAACCCGGAACGCAGCCGACGGATCGCAATAGTACAACCGACGAAAGGGTAACGTACCGACATAAAACGATATTCTTACCCGATCGGTAAAAACCCCTTTTAAAAACGTATGTAATTAATGTTAGCCAGCCGATAAACGCATTAATCGATAATGCTTACAGGTCGTTAACGCTAGCCAACGATATCCTAATAACGCTAACGGACCCAGGTTGCAAACGTTTTAAATAAGGCATTTATAAAACGTTTAAGGCCGCGAAAACCGACTGCAAAACCGTATAAAAGCGTATTTACGTCCGAAATAAGTTATTTATACCTAATAACGACGTTTTTAAACTTTAAATAATTTACTGCAGTTATAATATAACGCTTACGGGCCACTCTAGCCGCTTTAAAACGTACGACCTGTTATAACGGAATTATTACTGGCTACATTTATCCCGAAACGTAACTACGTTCGTACAAGGTTATTACTTTTGCCGTTATATCAAAACGTTTAAAACGTTGCTAACAGGTTTTTTTAACCCTTTACCGGTACCGTTCCGCCCGTAAAACGATATATCGGTAAATTACGTCGGCCCTTTTCCCCCTTACGAAAGGTTCGGGCATACTTATAAATACGTCCTTATAATCGTCGACCGCCTTACGAAAATACGCCATTTTGCATCCGTAACGGATATATTTGCGAAAAACCTTATTAACGCTTTCGTTTTTAATATATACCGCCTATATAATACTTTAATTACGATAATATTCGATCTATTATGGAAGAACCCTCTTAGTGGTGTGGCATCGCTTTTTCCTCTTAGTCTTATTCGCATGAGACTCTTATAACGTAATTACTGCTGGCTACAGTAGATACTTAGTCAAGCAGGTCTCCCGCATGGAAAACCAAGCTTCTCAATAAATCATCATCACTGGAAAACCTTGCATCACAACTGGTAGCATCTTAGGATAGAATATGGATAAATCTTAGAGTTCCGGAAGAGGGGAATTGAAGAATGCCAATTGGTGTGGGCAATCAGCAGGCAATCTTGCCTCGGATCGTGAGCTGACGAGCAGCTACGAGCAGGAGATTGGAGACTCCGTCTCGAATCGAATCTTCGTCAGACACGAGCAGACGGGGCGGGGAAAAAAAGAATCTAGGGAAAGGATGTAACGCAGCGGCGTTGCTCTTCTGGTCTGCGGATCTTGAAAAGATGCTACCAGTTGTGATGCAAGGTTCTTCAGTGATGATAATTTATTAAAAAGCTTGGTCTCCTATGCGGAAGACCTGCTTGACTAAGTATCTACTGTAGCTAGCAGTAATTACGTCATGAGAGTTTTATGCGAATGAGATTAAAAAGAAAAAGCGATGCTATATTACCAAAAGGGTTTTTCCATAATATCTGCCCTTTTTTAAAAAAAAACAAGACGTTTACGTTTTGGCTTTATCGTTATAAAAAAAATTATAAATTAAAGACTTTCGGCGTAATATTAAAATTCCATTTTATCGTCGTTTTTTAACGTTAAAGCCGTTTCGTTTAAAGGGTAAGTTTTCGAAATTTACGAAATGTTTCTTTACGTTAAAAGGTATTAGGAAGGTTTACGCCGGTCTTTTTCGGGCTTAAATAAAGCTGCGGATAAATTTTGGAATGGACGTAATATTTACGGTACTTAATGGCCTTTTTTTTTCCCAAAAAACCTTACGTATAAAAGCCGGGGTAATTAATAACGGTAAAAAAACGTTAATAAGCGGTTATAAAGTTATAATAAATAATTAAGCGGTAAATAAACTTTTATTAATTAACGTAAGAAAAATAATGGTATTTTATAATGCCGGAAAAATTCGGAAACCTTAAAAGGTTAAAATAGAAAAAATTTAACGCGCGGGTATAAAAAAAGTTTAACCGTATTTTGTAAACGAATTTTATACGATTTAAAAAAAAATAACCGGAACTTTAATATTATTTAAAATAAATTATTAAACGTTAAATTCCGGTTATTTAAAATTTAATATAAAAATAAACCCGAATTTCGTTTATTAATAAAATATAAACGGTACGGCCGGTAAAATTATAAAAGTTATTAATTTCGAAAGCAAATTTCCGAAAAATAAATTATTCGAAATATTTTAATTATATAACGTAAATTAAACAAAAAGATTTATATTTTTTTTTTTAATTAATCCGTAATTCGATTAACGATTTACGTTTTTATAATTATAATATATTTCGAAAAGTTTTTATTAAATTAAACGACGTTATTATTTAAATTTAAAAATTCGCAAAACGTTTTAATAACGGCCGTATAAAAATCCGCGGTTATAAAAATAATAAATACCGCAAACGGCATAATTTAAATACGAAATCGGATTAAGTTCGAAAAAATATTAAAAATTTCGTTTAATATAATTTTTAAATTATAAATTAATTATAAAATTTACGGAAAAAGTTAATTAAATTCGTTATTTAAATAAAAAGCAAATTACGTTAACGTAAAACCCGAAATAAAGGAATTTTATTATTTAAACGATTTATCTTTAAAAATAAAAATATTTTTAAAAAATAAATTATTTTTAAAAAATTTTTAAACGTCCGTAATTTTTTATTAAATAATTTTAAGTTTTATAATAACAAGATCGCCAGTAACGTTATTTTATCGAAATAATTTAAAAATTATAGTTAAAATATTATTATTTATATTATCGTTTTCGATAATATAATATTTATTTTTTTTAATAATTTAAACTTTTTTAATATTTTACTGTTATATTTCCGCAATTTATTTTTTCGTTTTAAATACCGGAAATATTTAAATAATGTATTTTTTAGTTAATATATTATCCTTTAAATTAATAAAATATTATTTTTAAAAAGGTAAAAAATTATTAATTTCGGAAAATATATATTAATTTAAACCGTAAAAACGTATTAAATAAAATATAAGTAATAAAACGGTTTTTAATTTAATTTATATATTATTATAAATTCGGATAATTTTTATAAATTTTCGTTAAAAAAATTAAAAGTTTTAACGATTTTATTTATATTAAAAAATACTTAAATTCGTATAATATAAATATTTTATAAAATTTTATAAAATTTAAAATATACCGTAAATTTAAATAACTTAATATATAATTTAATTATAATTAAATATTAAATAATTTTTTTAATAATAAATTTCGGTAAATAAATACGTAAAATCGTTATTTAAAATTTAAATACCGTTTTAATATTAATTAGAAAGTTATAATCGAACGTTTTAATTATAAAATTATTACTTTAAATATAACGTCTCGGATAAGCGAACGGCTCAAACAAGCGAACAGCTCATTTTTTGGCACCTCGCAACAACTAATCCAAATAACTTAACTACAACATCTTAAATTGATTCTAATCAATCGGATTCTTCATTACTAAACGTATTTACAGTTTCTTCATAAATACGCGCATTATGTCCGGGCTTGCCGCAAACGCTACACTTCCGTTCCTTGGTTTTAACCCTTTTGCGACGACCCCCTCCAGTTGTTGTTGGTTGCATTTTTTTACCACCCTTTTTTTTTTGGGCCAGAAAAGCTTATCCCTTTTGTATAGTAAGTGTTCCTCCTTTTTGAAAACGTTTGTTTTTGGTTTTGCGACGCTTGCTTAAAGTATGATTCGTTTCACGTAATTGGACGTTTTTTTTCCGGAGAAAAGCAGCTTTATGCAATAGTAACATATAACCTTTTGTTACAAATTCAGCCGACTGAAGTATTCTTATTAGCGAGCTACCTTAATGATTTCTAATTTTTTTTTTGCAAGTATCGTCCTTATTTTGTTGCTTTACGGATATTTTTAAGGGTTTTCGCGGGAGGTAAAATGGAACCGGCGGAAGTTAACGGGGAGACGGTCGGCGTAGGTACAACTGGAAAAACTTCCAATTCGGAAAGAACGTTATTGGGATCGAATGGAATAAGACCAGCTTTTGCGAATCCAGATTTGATATTATCGGACGTTATGGCAGCTTGGAACGCGTCGTAGAAGCCGGCAAGAAAATCTTCTTTGGTAATGTAGGTATGATGACGTCGTATTAGGTTTTCGATATACCGCAAATAAGCGCGTTTTAAAACAGAAAAACAAAATATATTAAGAGGTTGGAATCGATACGAAAAATGCGCGGGCATACAAAGCGTAATAATGTTGTTATTGGCGCAATATTTTTCGAATTCTATCGAATAATGGTTTTCGTGGCCGTCGAGGATGAGGAGACGTTTCGAACCTTTCGTATGCGTCCGAGTATATTTGTTAAAATGCTGGATTTATTCCAGACTTAATTTATTTGTTGTCTAATTATTATCGTTTAATGCGATTTTCCAATCGGCTGCTGGCGGTAGGTTATCGCGGTACCAGGATCCAAGGTAATTTTTCCCCGTTATAATAATAAATGGCGGTATAGCTTAACTTTAGGAATTAACAGTTTGGATAACTGTAACCCATTTTTTATTCTTTTGTTATGCTTGTTTAGGTTTTTTATGTTTTTCGGTATTGGTAATTATTATGCCCGTTGCCATAAAAAGCCTTATTAAGAATCCAATCTCGTCGAAGTTGTAGATATCCTTTTTTGCAATGCTATATTTGGCAATAGTAGCCCGAATAAGCTCGAACTATTTGCAAAATGTTTCTGGATTTTCGCATAAAATCCGTTAATAATCGATTTTCCGATTTAAACGCGTCTAAAGTTTGTATTGCCGTCTAACAAAGTTCGACGCCCATTTAATTCCGACACGTCCCGTAACGCGTTAGGTAAGTAATATATTGGCTATATCTTTAACGTATTAAAGCCGGACAGGAAACGCTTGCGCATTTAGGTCGAAGATACGTTCGACAATCGATATTTCTTCGGTCGGCGTCAATTTTCGCGAATTAAGGGTAATATCGGTTCGGGCGCATTTACTATAATATCGGGTTCGCAAGGTTATTTGGGGAACTTTATATATGGAACTAAATTTCGTATAACTAAATTTCGGGTTTCGTTTTTTAACCTGAACGGTTAAGTTTATTTTCGTTGTTTTTATAAACCGCTTCATATTATGGGTATTAAAGAATGGATAATTGAAGTTAGGTAATTGGAATGTTGAAAAAAATGAGCCGTTCGTTTGTCCGAGCCGTTCGCTTATCTGAGACGTTATTCGTTTTTAAAAATATTCGTTATAAAATTTTTAAAAAAAAATAAAATTATTAAAATTTTCGTAATTTCGTTTTAAAATAACATATCGTTTTTATACTTATTATTTTTTTCGGTTATAATTTCGATAATACGTTTTTACGGAAAATTCTTTTCGGAAATATTTAAAAATTTTATTTTTTTATTATTTATTTATAATAATTATACGTTACGTTCCGTAAAAATACGAATATAATAATAAAATTTAAAAAAATAATAAAAAATAATAATATAACGAAAAAATTTAAAATAAAAATAGGTAAAAATTTTAAAAAAATCCAAAATAAAATAATTTACAAATAAATATTATACGTACAAATAAAATAAATTTAAAATATAATATATAATTATTTTAAAAAAAAGGTAAAATTTTATAAAAAAATTAATCGGATAACTTTTTAAGTAATTTAATAACGATATTAATTTTAAATATAACGTTTATTAATTTTTAATTGTTATTGTCGATTTTTATATATAATGTATTTTAAAATTTATTATTCCGTTTTAATTTAATTTTTTTTTAAAAAATATTTTTTATTATAATTTTTAATTAATTCCGTAATATTTTTTATTAAAACGAACTTAAAATATTATTTATTATTTTTAACGTCGTAGTTTTTTTATCGAACGAAATATTTTAATAACGAATATTTTTTAATTTTCGAAATACGGTATTAAAATAACCGGTTTATTTCGTAAAATATTTATTTTCTATCGTCGTTTTTAATAAAAATATAATTAAGTTAAAAACGGTATTTTTTTTAAAAATCCTTTATTTTTAAAATAAAAAACAAATAAACGATATTTATAATACAGTAAATTTTTTATTACCGAAAAAAATTTAATTCGTACGTTAAATTATTAATTTTTTTAATAATTATAAACGAATTAATACGTTATTAAAAATATTTCCGGAAAAATTTATTAAAAAAATAATAATTATAATAAAAACGTAAATATATTTTTTAATTAACGTTAAATTATATAAAATTCCGGTTTTTATCGTAATAAATTTTAAAATCCGTAACGGCGAAATCGATAATTAATTAAATTTTTTTTTAATATAATTTACGAAATATTTTATAATTTAATAAAAATTTTAATATTTTAAAAATCGATAAAAAAATTTTAAGTTTAAAACCGTAAATTACTTCGTTAAATAATTTTCCAAAAATAAAATATTTCGTATTATTAAAATTATATTAAAAAATTAATAAAATATCAATTTAAAAAATATCCGAAATAATTATATAATACCGGATAATTATTTTTATATTTTAATTACGTTTTTCGGATAATTTATTCGATTATAAATAATATATAATTATTATAATTAATTAAATTCCGGAATATAAAAATAATAATTATTAAACGTTATTAAAAAATTTAAAATTTCGATTATTAATATATCGTATTAAAATATCTTAATCTAAAATCGTAAAAATTAAAAAAATTAATTCGGTTTAGTTTTTAACGAAATAAATAATATATCCGGAAAAAAAAATATTATATTTGCTAAATTTGGAAATAATTATAAATAACGTATTTAATAATAAAAAACCGAAAAAACGTTATATATAATTTTCTAAAAAAATTAAATATAAAACGATAATAAAATTTTATATAACCGTATAAAAAAATTAAAATAAAAAATTTATTAACTTTAATTTATTAAATTTTTTTTACCGGTTTATTAAATTTTCGAAATATTCGGAATATATTTTCGTTTATTTTTATAATCGTTATATAACGTTAAAAATAAATACGTAATTAAAATCGTATATTATTTATTTTATTCCGAAATAATATTTTTTATTATATATTATTTTAAAAATATTTTATACGTAAAAATTTAAAATATATAAACGTTAAATTTTTATACGATTTATATTATATAAAAACCCGTTAATTTAAAACGTAAACTTAAAAAATTTAATTAAAACCTTATTAATATCTTTTTTCCGTAATTTTACGAAAACCTTAAATTATTTTACGTCCGTTTTATAATTATTAATAAATTTTTTTTTAAATACCGGATTTAAAAAAATTTTAATCGCCGTAATATAACCGAAATTATCGAATAAATTTTTTAATTAACTTTTAATTTCGTTTCAAATTTTCTTTACGTTTTCGGAAAACGGTATAATAAAAAAACGGAATAAAATATCGGGTATAAAATTTATACGGTTAAAAATATAATAAATATTTAAATTAAATTACGAAAAATAAGTTAACGCGGTAATAAATTTAATATTTATTTTAATTAAATTTTATAATTTAAAATTTATTTAATATATTATTTTTTTCGGAATTTTATAATTTATTAAAATTATAATTAATAATAAATATAATTATAAGTAAATTTATAAATTATAATAAATTTAAATAAAATAAAAAACTTTTAATTTTATTATTTAATAATATTTTTTAACTTAAATTAAAACTTTATTAAAAAATATAATTAATTAAATAACGTTTATAAAAATATAAATATCGTTTTATTTGTTATTATTAAAATAAAAAATTATAATATTATAATTTTTTTTTTATAAAATATTTAATTTAATAAAAATTTAACGAAATAACGTTTAATAAATAAAATAAATAATTTTTATTAAATCGTTTTAAATTATCCGGAAATTTTTAACTTTTTTTTTAATAAAGTTAAAATATTTTTTAAATATTTAATTTTTATAATTAATAACTATAAACGAAATAACGTTTATTTTATATCTTTTTATAAATATCGTTATTTTACGTTTTTATAAAAATTTAAATTTTTATTAATATTATAAAATAAATTTACGTAAAAAATTAATTATGTTGATATATTTTTTTAACGTTTTTAAATTATTTGGAAATCGAAATTTTTTGTTCGTTAATAAACAATTTTCGGTAATAAATATACCGAGGCCGTCGATAAAGAATTTTAATAAAATTATAACCGAATATCCGAAAAACGACTGTTTAATTAATAAATTTAAATTTATTTTATTAAAATAATTAAAAATTATACGAAAATATTAAATATATTTATTAACCGTATTATTAATAATTACGACATTATTAATAAATATTTCGATATATAATCGGTATAATTAAAATATTTTATTTATAAACCGTTAAATATAAATCGAATTATTTTTAAAATTTATTAAAACGATATTAAATATTTTTAATTTCCGTAAAAATACAATAATTATATAATTTTTATAACCGAGTTATATAAAAAATTAATAAAAAAAAATTTAAAATATTAATTATTAATAAATATCGTTTAAAACGTATTTTATTAATTATATCGTTTTAAAATAATAATAAATATATATCAGAAATTATTATTTTATTAATTAAACGCAAATTAATAATAATTCGGTTTTTACGTTTTCTGTATTTCCCTTACGTCGAAAAAATTTTAAAAATTTTTTCGTACGGTTTATTTTTATATAATAACATTTTTTATATAACAAATAACGGATATATAAAAAAAATAAAAAACTTTATATTATTAAATTTTCCTTTTTCGCGTAACGGATTTAAAATTTTGTTTTCGAACTTTTTATTTTTAATATTTAATAAATAAAACTTAACGGGTTTAATTTAATATTACCAGCTTTTAATAAAATTAATACGTATTTTATTTTTATCCGATATATCGATAATATTTTTTTTTTAAATTAAAAAATTTTTAACGTAAATTTTAATTTTTTATATTAATTTAAGGTTTTAATTATATATATATATACCGTAACAAATTTAAATTTCCGGAATATTAATAAACCGGATAATTCCGAAAAAAAATAACCTTTTTTTTAAATATAATTCGGTTTAAACGGTAATTTATATATCTTTAAACGTTAATTTTTAAAAAAAAAAAATATTAAAAATTTATCTAAAATATTTATTTTAATTAATAATTAAAATTTACGTTTAAAATCGGTAATGCCGTTATCGTTATCGTTATTATAAATAATTACCATTATTTAAAATATAAATATTTTTTTTACGAAACCGTTAAATAATTATTTTTTTCGTAATTTCGAATATTACCGAAATATATTTTTTTTATACGTACAGATTAATCCGTTTTATTAAAAAACGGTATAATTTTTTCCGTTTTAATTAATATTATAACGTTTATAATTTTATAATAAATAATTTCGAATAAATAAATTTTTTTATAATCTAAATTATCGGTATTAAATAAATTAATATATTTTATCGAAATCGTAAATATAATTTTTAAAAAAATTAATACGTTATTTTTTATTAAAACTTATTATAAAATCGGTTTATATTTACGATAAACTTTTATAAAAACTTTAAAATTTTCGTAAAATATTATTTTTATTTATTATTTCGAATAATTAATAATAACGTTATATTAATATAAAAATTCGGTATTTAAAAGTAAATTAAATTTAAGTTTTTAAATTACTTACGCCGATATATTAAAAAAGTTAATTTTAAAAAAGCCGAATATATTTCTTAATACGTAAATGCGAAAATTAACTTTTTTGGTAAATATTATAATTCCGCCGATTTTATAAATACGGATTCCGGGGTAAGTCGTAAATTTCGTATTAAAGGCGAATTCAGAAATTTAAAACTTAACAGCCATAATGTTCGTACAGCCGGTATTAAGGCATATCGTAGTGGGTTTCGTAATGTCCTTTAGGAAAACTTGCATTACGTAATAACTATACCTAGGGATACCGCTTCCAGAACTTGGCGTAAAAAGGGGCTTCGCAATAATCGTATCGAAGACTTCGTCGGCCATAAAATTGTTTTCAATATCTGGTCGTGTTTATGGGCCCAGAACACTGTCGGAAACGTCCAGGACCTATGGCTCCTATCGGGTGCAGACCTAAGTAATATTATATATAAAAAACGCGGAACGGAAATCAAACGTCTCAAAGCAATAACGACAGGTCAACGTCTTAAGGGCTTTTTTGCTAAGTTTCTTCTTATGCCGCCGCATGGCGGGGTCACTAGGGGACGCGTAATAATCAAACTAAATCTCATTATCGATATCTTCCTGTTCCTCCTTTACGTACACTTCCTCATAGCCTTCCTCCGTCACCTCTTTAATCATCAAGTAACCGTCTTAGCGCATCTGTACCTTATTTACCTCCAGCTCTAGGTCGTCTACGTCGAAAAACACTTCGTCTTCAATTCCGTTCCAGCTGTCGCCGGTTCTGCAAGGCTTAACCCACTTCCGCCAAGTACGCTTAAAGGGGCGTAAGCTTCTGCGGAAGCAGTAGCCGCCGCGATTGCCACCGCGCCCTCGTCCGCCTCGACCGCCACAAGAACGGGATATGAAACGGCCCGGTTTATCTTCGCAGTCCTTAAGCGTCGTCCTGTCGGAACCTCGGAATCTCAAGAAACCACCACGATATGCCTTAATACCGGCTGTACGAACATTATAGCTGCCAAATCTTGGATTTCTAAATTCGCCCCTAATGCAAAGTTTACGACCTATCCCGGAATCCGTATTCGTAAAGTCGGCGGAATTATAATATTTACCGAAAAAGTTAATTTTCGTATTTACGTATTAAAAAATATATTCGACTTTTTTAAAATTAATTTTTTCGATATATCGGCATAAATAATTTAAAAATTTAAACTTTATTTATTTTTAAATACCGAATTTTTATATTAATATAATATTATTATTAATTATCCGAAATAATAAATAAAAATAATATTTTATAAAAATTTTAAAGTTTTTATAAAAATTTATCGTAAACGTAAATTAATTTCGTAACGAATTTTAATAAAAAATAATATATTAATTTTTTCCAAAATTATATTTATAATTTTAATAAAATACGTTAATTTATTTAATATCGATAATTCGAATTATAAAAAAATATATTAATTTAAAATTATTTATTATAAAATTATAAATATTATAACGTTAATTAAAATAAAAAAAATTATACCGTTTTTTAACGAAACGGATTAAGCCGTACGTATAAAAAAAATATACGTTTTAATAATATCCGAAATTACGAAAAAAATAATTATTTAACGGTTTCGTAAAAAAAAAATTTTATATTTTAAATAACGGTAATTACTTACGATAATAATAATAATAACGGCGCTGCCGATTTTGAACGTAAATTTTAATTATTAATTAAAATAAATATTTTAAATAAAATTTTTACAATTTTTTTTTTTTAAAATTAATATTTAAAAACGTATAAATTATTATCCGAATTGAATTATATTTAAAAAAAAAATTACTTTTTTTCGGAATTACCCGGTTTATTAATATTCCGAAAATTTAAATTTATTATAACGTATATATATATATATAATAAGCTTAAATTAATATAAAAAATTAAAATTTACGTTAAAAATTTTTTAAATTAAAAAAAAAGAAATATTATCGATATACCGGATAAAAATAAAATACGTATTAATTTTATCGAAAATTAATAATCTTAAATTAAATTTATTAAATTTTATTTATTAAATATTTAAAATAAAAAATTTATAAACGAAATTTTAAATCCGTAACGTAAAAAAGGAAAATTTAATAATATAAAATTTTTTACCTTTTTTATATATTTATTATTTATTATATAAAAAACGTTACCGTATAAAAATAAACCGTACGAAAAAATTCCCGAAATTTTTTTAATATAAAGAAAATATAAAAAACGTAAAAGCCGAATTATTATTAATTTACGTCCGATTAATAAAATAATAATTTTTAATATATATTTATTACCGTTTTAAAACGATATAATTAATAAAATACGTTTTAAATAATATTTATCGATAATTAACGCTTTAAATTTTTTTTATTAATTTTCCGTATAATCCGGTTATAAAAATTATATAATTATCGTATTTTTACGGAAATTAAAAATATTTAATATCGTTTTAATAAATTTTAAAAATAATTCGGTTTATATTTAACGGTTTATAAATAAAACGTTTTAACCGTATCGATTATACGTTAAGGTATTTATCGACAACATCATAATAATTAATAATACGGTTAATAAATATATTCGATATTTTCGTATAATTTTTAATTATTTTAATAAAATAAATTTAAATTTATTAATTAAAAAATCGTTTTTCGGATATTTAATTATAATTTTGTTAAAATTCCTTATCGACGGCTTTAATATATTTATTATCGAAAATCGTTTATTAATAATTAAAAAATTTTAATTTTTAAATAATTTAAAAATATTAAAAAAATTTATCGATATAATTAATTTTTTACGTAAATTTATTTTATAATATTAATAAAAATTTAAGCTTTTATAAAAACGTAAAATAATAATATTTATAAAAAAACGTAAAATAAACGTTATTCCGTTTACGGTTATTAACCGTAAAAATTAAATATTTAAAAAACGTTTTAATTTTACCGAAAAAAAATTTAAAAGTTTTCGGATAATTTAAATTAATTTAATAAAAATTATTTATTTTATTTATTAAACGTTATTTTATTAAATTTTATTAAATTAAACGTTTTATAAAAAAAAAGTTATAATATTATAATTTTTTATTTTAATAATAACGAATAAAATAACGTTTATATTTTTATAAACGTTATTTAATTAATTATATTTTTTAATAAAATTTTAATTTAAATTAAAAAATATTATTAAATAATAAAATTAAAAGTTTTTTATTTTATTTAAATTTATTATAATTTATAAATTCGTTTATAATCGTATTTATTATTAATTATAATTTAACGGATTATAAAATTATAAAAAAAATAATAAATTAAATAAATTTTAAATTATAAAATTTAATTAAAATAAATGTTAAATTTATTATTACGTTAATTTATTTTTTATAATTTAATTTAGATATTTATTATATTTTTAACCGTATAAATCTTATATTTGTTCTTTTATTCCGTTTTCTTATTATATTAATTTTTAAAAACGTAAAAAAAGTTCGAAACGAAATTAAAAGTTAATTAAAAAATTTATTTAATAATTTCGGTTATATTATAATAATTAAAATCTTTTTAAATCCGGCATTTAAAAAAAAATTTATCCATAATTATAAAACAAATATAAAATAATTTAAAGTTTTTATAGAAATACAGAAAAAAAACGTTAATAAAATTTTAACCAAATTTTTTAAATTTACGTTTTAAGTTAACGGATTTTTATATAACATAAATTATATAAAAATTTAACGTTTATATATTTCGGATTTTTACGTACGGAACGTTTTCGAAATAATATATAATAAAAAATATTATTTTAAAATAAAATAAATAATATATAATTTTAATTATATATTTATTTTTAATATTATATAACGATTATAAAAATAAACGAAAATATATTTCGAATATTTTAAAAATTTAACAGACCGGTAAAAAAAACTTAATAAATCAAAATTAATAAATTTTTTATTTTAATTTTTTTATACGGTTATATAAAATTTTATCGTCGTTTTACGTTTAATTTTTTTAAAAAATTATATATAACGTTTTTCCGGTTTTTTATTATTAAATATATTATTTACGATTATTTGCAAATTTAATAAATATAAATTTTTTTTTTTAAATATATTATTTATATTATTAAAAATTAAGCCGGATTAATTTTTTTAATTTTTACGATTTTAAATTAAAATATTTCGGTATAATATATTAACGATTAAAATTTTAAATTTTTTAATAATATTTAATAATTATTATTTTTACGTTTCGAAATTTAATTAATTATAATAATTACGTATTATTTATAAACGGATAAATTATTCGAAAAATATAATAAAAATATAAAAATAATTATTTAATATTATATAATTATTTTAAATATTTTTTAAAGCGATATTTTATCGATTTTTTAATATAATTTTAATAATACAAAATATTTTACTTTTAAAAAATTATTTAATAAAATAATTTACGGCTTTAAATTTAAAATTCTTTTATTAATTTTTAAAATATTAAAATTTTTACCGGATTACAAAATATTTTATAAATTATATTAAAAAAAAGCTTAATTAATTATCGATTTTGCCATTACGAATTTTAAAATCCGTTACGATAAAAGTTAAAATTTTATATAATTTAATATTAATTAAAAAATATATTTACGTTTTTATTATAATTATTATTTTTTTAATAAGTTTTTCCGGAAATATTTTTAATAATATATTAATTCGTTTACGATTATTAAAAAAAAATTAATAATTTAACGTACGAATTAAATTTTTTTCGGTAATAAAAAATTTACTGTATCGTAAATATCGCTTATTTATTTTTTATTTCGAAAATAAAAAATTTTTTTAAAAAAAATACCGTTTTTAATTTAATCGTATTTTTATCGAAAATAATAACGAAAAATAAATATTTTACGAAATAAACCGGTTATTTTAACGCCGTATTTTAAAAATCGGAAAATATCCGTTGTTAAAATATTTCGTTTAATAAAAAAAATATAACGTTAAAAATAATAAATAATATTTTAAATTTATTTTAATAAAAAATATTATAAAATTAATTAAAGATTATAATAAAAAATATTTTTTAAAAAAAAAAATTTAAATTAAAACGGAATAATAAATTTTAAAATACGTTATATATAAAGATTAACGATAATAATTAAAAATTAATAAACGTTAACGTCCCATACGGTTAAACGGGACATACGATTAAACGGGATACTTTTTAACACCTCCTAACAACTAATGCAAATAATTCAACCATAATACGTCATATGGATTTAAACCAATCGTATTCTCTTTCGCCGACCGTACCTACAGCTTCTAGATAAATGCACGCATTATATTAAGCCTTATTACGGACGCCATATTACCATTCCTTCCTACCAACCCGCCTGCAACCGACCAACTTCAACAGCTGTTAACAGCAATTCTTTGCTATAACCTTTCTGCTGGTTAAAAGAACTTATTTATCCTATATAGCAAGTATTTATCTTTCTGGAAAACGTTTATTTTAATCATTAAATTACGTAAGTACCGAATTGTTACGCAATCAAGTCCAACATATCCTGTTATACGCCCTACCATATACTTTGCGAAACGTTCCGCACGGATCCCCCATACCCCCAATACGTTTCTAATACGCTTCCAACGCGTCCTATAATATCTTATGCGACGTATATCTTTAACGAATTAAAGCCGGATCAAAAATACTCGCGTATTTAGGTTAAAGGTTCGGTCGAAAATAATTATCTAGTCGGTCAGCTTTAGATTGTACGAATTAAAGGTAATACTAGCTTAAATACGTTAAAAGCTAATCGGTTGCGGGCGGGTTAGGAAAAAAAAATGGTAACATAGCGTCCGCAATAAGCCTTGATATAATGCGTGCATTTGTTTAGAAGCTGTAGGTACGGTCGGCGAAAGAGAATACGATTAATTTGAATCCATATGACGTGTTATGGTTAAGTTATTTACATTAGTTGTTGGGAGGTGCTAAAAAGTGTCCCGTTTAATCGTGTGTTCCGTTTAACCGTGTGGGACGTTATATTTAAAATTAATATCGTTATTAAGTTATTTAAAAAACTGTTTAATTAATTTTTTTATAAATTTTTTTTTTTTTAAAATAACCGTATATTATATTTCGAATTTATTTTATTTATACGTATAATATTTATTTACGACTTGTTTTATTTTAAATTTTTTTAAATTTTTTACCGATTTTTATTTTAAATTTTTTCGTTATATTATTATATTTATATTTTTACGAAATATAACGTATAATTATTATAAATAAATAATAAAAAATAAAACTTTTAAATATTTCCGAAAAGGATTTTTTATAAAAACGTATTATCAAAATTACGACCAAAAAAAATAATAAATATAAAAATAATACGTTATTTTAAAACGATATTACGATAATGTTAATAATTTTATTTTTTTTTAAAAAAATTTTATAACAAATATTTTTAAAAATAAATATATTTAAAGTAATAACTTTATAATTAAAATATTCGATTATAATTTTTTAATTAATATTAAAATAATCTTTAAATTTTAAATAACGATTTTACGTATTTATTTATTAAAATTCGTTATTAAAAAAATTATTTAATATTTAATTACGATTAAATTATATATTAAACCGTTTAAATTTACGATATATTTTAAATTTAATAAAATTTTTTAAAATATTTATATTATATAAACTTAAATATTTTTTAATATAAATAAAATCGTTAAAACTTTTAATTTTTTTAACGAAAATTTATAAAAATTATCCGAATTTATAATAACGCGTAAGCCGAATTAAAAATCTTTTTATTATTTATATTTTATTTAATACGTTTTTACGGTTTAAATTAATATACGTTTTCCGAAATTAATAATTTTTCGTTTTTTTAAAAATAATATTTTATTAATTTAAAAAATAATACGTTAATTAAAAAATATATTACTTAAATATTTCCGGTACTTAAAATAAAAAAATAAATTACGGAAATATAATATTAAAATATTAAAAAAATTTAAATTATTAAAAAAAATAAATATTATATTATCGAAAACGATAACATAAATAATAATATTTTAATTATAGTTTTTAAGTTTTTTCGATAAAATAACGTTATTAACGATTTTATTATTATAAAATTTAAAATTATTTAATAAAAAATTATAAACGTTTAAAAAAATTTTAAAAATAATTTATTTCTTAAAAATATTTTTATTTTTAAAAATAAATTATTTAAATAATAAAATTTTTTTATTCCGAATTTTACGTTAACGTAATTTGTTTTTTATTTAAATAACGAATTTAGTTAATTTTTTCTGTAAATTTTATAACCGATCCGTAATTTAAAAATTATATTAAACGAAATTTTTGGTATTTTTTCGAATTTAATCCGATTTTATATTTAAATTACGCCGTTTATAATACCCGTTATTTTTATAACCGTAAATTTTTATATAACCGTTATTAAAACGTTTTACAAATTTTTAAACTTAAATAATAATGTTATTTAATTTAACGAAAACCTTTTAAAATATATTATAATTATAAAAACGTAAATCGTTAATCGAATTGCGAATTAATTAAAAAAAATATAAATTCTTTCGTTTAATTTATATCGTATAACCGAAATATTTTAAATAACCCGTTTTTCGGAAATTCGTTTTCGAAATTAATAACTTTTACGATTTTACCGGTCGCGCCGTTTATGTTTTATTGATAAATAAAATTTAAATTTGTTTTTATATTAAGTTTCGGATAACCAGAATTTAATATTTAATAATTTACTTTAAATGGTATTAAAATTCCGGTTATTTTCTTTTAAACCGTATAAAATCCGTTTACGAAATACGGTTAAATTTTTTTATACCCGTACGTTAAACTTTTTCCGTTTTAACCTTTTAAGGTTTCCGAATTTTTCCGGCGTTACAAAATGTTATTACTTTTTTTACGTCGATTAATAAAAATTCGCTTACCGCTTAATTACTTGTTATAATTCCGTAACCATTTATTAACTTTTTTTTACTGCTATTAGTTATTCCGGCTTTTACGCGTAAAATCTTTTCGGAAAAAAAAAAGCCGTTAAGTACCGTAAACATTACGTTTATTCCAGAATTTATCCGCGATTTTATTTAAGCCCGAAAAAAACCGGCGCAAACCTTCCTAATACCTTCCGACGTAAAAAAATATTTCGTAAGCTTCGAAAACCTACCTTCCAAGTAAGGCGGCCTCGGCGTTAGAAGACGACGATAAGATGGAACTCTGGTATTACGCCGAAAGTTTTTAATTTGTGATTTTTTCTGCAACGATAAAGCTAAGACGTAAACGTCTTGTTTTTTTTTTGAAGGGGGCAGATATTATGAAAAAACCCTCTTGGTGGTATAGCATCGCTTTTTCCTTTTAGTCTTATTCGCATAAGACTTTTATAACGTAATTACTACTGGCTACAGTAAATACTTAATTAAGCAGGTTTCCCGCATAGGAGACCAAGCTTCTTAATAAATCATTATCACTGGAAAACCTTGCATCACACGATCGAAATACCTCATTCGTTTTTACGTCTTAAAAAAAAATTAAGCCGACGTTTAAACGTTACATTTCGAACCTTAATAACGTATTACCCGCAAACCGACGGCCAAACCGAAATAATTAACGTAATAATAAAATAATACCTCCAAAATTATTACTTTTTTTATTAAAACGATTAAATAAATTAATTCTCTTTAGTTAAATTCGTTAACAACAACCATATATCGGAAACCATTAACGTATCGCCATTTTTCGCTAATTACGGTTTCCACCTTACCATAAATACGGAACCGTTACGCCCGGCCGACGCCTCCAAAACGGCAGCGTAATAAAACGAATATAATAAAGCGATATATTATATAAATAAATTAAAACGAATTTTTAAACGAGTTAAAGCTTTAATAACAAAATTACAAAACCGGTACATAAAGCAAGCAAACCGATACCGTTCCGACGCCGACACGTTTACCGAAAGGAAATACATATAAATAAATATACGTTATATAAAATTTGGCAAATTTAACGATAAGTTTAACAATAAGTAAATAAGCCCTTTTGCTATTACTAAGGTATACCCCCGGGCCGTTACCGTACGGCTATTAACGCATTATAAATTATTCCCAGTTTTCCATACTTTTCCAGTTTATTATTATAAATTAAGGTTCCCGGAATAAAAAGCGTTAACGAAAAATTAAATATACGTACGGAAAACGCTATCGTTTCGAATAATAAAAACTAAAGGAACGTCGAATAACATTTTAAAAAAATCTTAAATTTTAAAAACATCCGATAAAACCTTTAATATAAGGTTAAATAATTATACCTATACCGTCCCATTTATAAACTAGCTGAAAACTTCCAAAATTATAATTCCGATATCATAAAATTTCATAAAAATAACCTTAACAAACCGAAACCTTTTTATTAATTTACACCTTTACAAGGAATTATTGGAAATAATTAAACAAACGGAAAAAGCGGAACATAAAACGTTAATACAGAGATAACGCAAAAAAGGCGGAATAAAAGTAATAAAGATTTATTAAACCAATACCGCGGCGGTATTACAATAAGCATTATAAATTACTAAATTATATAAAAAGAAAAAATTACGAATATAAACTTTACTAATACCATAAATACCGGAACCATAACCGAAGCAGCAAAATAATAATACGCCAGAATAACGATTACGCGGCTACCGCGTAACCTAACTACAAAAGGGAATACGGTACATCGATAACTCGAAAACGATTAAAAATCGTTAAGACGTAAAAGGAACGTCGCCAAATCGGCAGCCGCCTGGGCAGGACCCAGGCCCATAATAACCGCAACGGACATCTCGTTCTTAAAGGTACGCTTGGCCAAAGCCTATAACTGGTAGCCCTCGTTACCGGGTACCAGGCGGCATTTAATCGCCTTTTTCTAAGAATCGATTTAAGCGTCGGTTTGACAATATTACGTTAGCGGTACGATACCGTAACGTATAATTCGTGGTATATTTACGGCGTTGCCAGCAGGACAAAAATAATACATCTGCATAAAAATACAGTAAGCAATTACCTAAGCGGGATAATCGGTAATGCTTTTTTGGAAAAGGTGTTAACGGCGCAACCAGGATTACAAAACGAAACCAACCTTTTTCTTAGTACCCGTCGTACCGAAAGCGGAACGGTACATCTTTTTAGCCGTTTCGAAAGCGGTATATAGGCGGAAAACCGCGTTACAAACCTTAAAACGGAAACTATCGTTATATTCGTAAACCTCGTCGCTGTTTGCGTCGAAAATAACGTTATTATTAACATTACGGTCGACACTAAAGTAAAAGTTGGCCCATTTAAATAAAACCTTAAGGTCCAAAAAATCGCTTTAAACGCTTTCCGCCGGTTAGATATCGTAAAGTTAACGAAACGAACGCGTTACGACAGTACAAAATTAATACCGCGACGCGTCGAAACTTATAAGCTAATAAACCTTTCGGCGTTTAATGTAAAGCATGTATTTGCCAGTAGCGGCAAACGCAAAGCGGTAGCGGAATCCCGGTATATAACCTTCTGCGGGATCGTAATTAAAAATAACATGGCGGAAGTATATTATGCAAAAACGTTTAGCGCGTACGGGTATAACGTAAATAATATTAAGTCGAAAAAATATCGCGATAAAAACGAAAAAACGGCGTAAAGCGGCGATTAAAAACGACGGAAAAGTAACTGAAAAAAAAGGGGAAAAAGGCGTTACGGTATAATTGTAGTAATAATATAACGATCCTAAAGGAAAAAAAGAAAAAATGGGAAAGATTTAAAGGAAAGTTTAATATTTATATTGCGGAAAAAATAAAAGGCCGTAACAGAATTCCCATACGCATTAATAACGTATTGCGGCGTAACGATATTATTACCCCGTCCCCGGAGCCGGTATCGTACCCCGCATTTCGGCGTGGCACCCCAGTAACGGCCATATAACGCCTATACAACGCGCGTATAACGTTACCTCTGTAACGTACCGGGCCTGCCAACACGTTACGGAAGACCTACGGTTCGAACCCGGAATAAAGCGGTTTTCATTATGCAATTTTTCTTATAGGCAGTTAAGGATAACTGCTTTAAAAAGGGGGAGTTACTGTTACGGCACCAACGTTACGGCTTAGCTAAGTAGTTACAACGCTATATAGGTATAGGCGTTCCGCGTTTTTGAGATAGTTTCCTTTTTTTTTTTTTCGTGCAACAACAGAATACTTTACCTAGCCCTTAGAGACGATTAGCGCCGAGACAAAATGTTTATAATTACCGAATACATAATTAGTTAAGTCGGAAAATTAATCAGGGTAATTTATAAGGTAGCCGTTTATAATAGGTTCGGACTATAAAAGAACTTTTCCGGCAAGCAGCTGAAAAATAGCTATTACTTTTTAATAATCTTCCGTTAAATAGTTCTCATAAAACTTAAGGTAAAGTTTAACCTGAACCAAAAGTTTTTTTACATCTATAGTTCCATTATAAGGTTTTAAGGGAATTAGTTTATAATCTTTAACCTTTAATATTTCATAATAAGCAAAAGATAAAATAATATTCTCGCGAAATTAATTCGCGCTAAATAAAGGTAATATCGAAAATCTTTGCTATGGAACAAGTTTAGCATTTTCCCTTTTTACTGCCTAAAATTTAATTATTAAGGTACGCAGCTTATCGTTAATCGTAAGTTCTTTTTCCTTGCCCTTCGGGCTATCGGATTCCTTTTTTTCCTTTTCCGGTTCGTTTTCTTAAACCTTAATAATTTCTTTTAAAACTGGGAAAGGTTATTACTGGAAAAAGAAATCCTTTTTAGGACCGAATATTAGCGGGGGCTATATTATCGATTAAAAAAAGGACTTTTTTTAATAAAAAGTAAGATATTTTAATCTAGATATTAATCGCTTGCTAATAAGGGCGATCGAGTATATCGTTTATCTTTTAAACGCCGTTTTGTAATATCGTTTTTATTAAGTTTAAAAAAGCTTATACCTAACTAGGCCTTAAATTATTTGTCGGCTATTAATTAAGGAATTATCAAAATGTAACGAACTTATTATACGACTACCTGGAGGTATAAATAATATCCGAAAGGGATTCTTAATTTGTAAGTAACAATAAAGCGAAAAATGATTTAGTAATTTATTCGTTAAAAAAATTTACGGCCTTTTCCCTTAATCGAAAAACGTTACCTTTAATTAAAAACTTAAATTAATAGTTAAAGATCGAATTTATCTGGATACTATTTACATAGGAAAACCGTTCATTATATATCCTCTTATCTTTTAGTAAATGTACTTCTAATCTATGTGATCTACCGTGATTTACCCCACTTGTCCTAAATCAACTAGATCACACTAGATCACCAAGGTCTTGGCCAGCTCCGTAGTTTACCCGGAGCTCGTCCGCGCTAGTCCTAGAGGAGCACTTTCATCTTGGAGAACCACTGGTTCGTAATAATTAAGTTATTGTGTAAAGTTACTTACGTTATACGCCGCCTTATTTCCGATTTTGTCTTTAAGCTTAACGGTTTTTTATTAATAACGGCTGTTTTTAATATTTAGAAAAAGATTAAATAGTTTGGTTTTTACGGCATTATTTCAATATTGAAAGTTTTAAAGGTAAAAGTATTGATTATAAACTGTTATAACCAAGGGTCTGGCAATTAGAAGGACGATCGGAGAATGTAAAACACATCTCCGAAGTAGATCTCGAGTTACGTAACTAGCTCAAACCAGCTCAATATGTTTAATTAAGTCAGCAAGGGCTTAACGTCTTAAGCCGATGAAGTTAAAACGATAACTTAAGGAAGCTTATAGGACTTAAAGGTACTCGACCACTGTAATCAAATTTAAGCCGGCTTAAACTTGTTAAGCTAAAAGTAAGATATATACGCTTATTATTTTCTATAATTTACATAGCACCAGTTTGTAATAACAATTAATTACTTAAATTTACGTCTGCTATTACTAAACGTAACTATCGCTTCATTACCTAAATTTCCACGATGCCATTATTAACATAAGTTGTACGACTTAAGTTTAAGAATTAGTTAAACCTATAACCGTCACACGTTATAAGCTTTTATTCAGTAATACCGTCAAACTTTAAGCAATATTCAAAATTATTGAAATATTTACCAGCACCCAAACTACTCTTACCCAGCAGCTGCAAAAACGAATTCAACAGCTTAGAGCCACGGTTTAGCAACTAACTGCTTGAACTGGAACTGCGCCACCGACGGCTTCTAAACTTAAAATCAAAAAGCCTTAATCCTACGATAGTAAAGGAAATTCAGGGCTTCCTAACCTAGGGCCGAATATACCTACGGTTCCTAGCACTTAAAAACGAAACCGATAAAATACTTACAATGGCAACGTTCTTCACTAGAGATATGTTAAACTGGTTCGAACTCATTATGCGAAACTACTTAGGAAACGCCGAAAATAATTAGGAAACGTTTACTAAATGGTTTTTTTTTCTAAGTTACGCCAATTGGAATAAAAGCTTAAAAAGAACTTTAACAATCCGGATACGGAACGAAAAGCCGCGTAGGACCTTCTATAATTAAGCCAAAAAAGCTAGCTTCTAAATATGTAATCGAATTTAAAAACCTTATAGCTAAAGCAGGATAAGTAAATAATAAGGACGATACCTTAATCGACGTCTTTTACAAAGAGCTAAAAGACGATTGTTATGACCAAACAAGTTTAGCCTATTGGCAGACAGTCGGAGGTTGTGCGGATTATCTCCGATGCAAGGTCTTAGATTACGTGACATGGATGCGAATGGATTTACGGATCCAAACGGATTAGTGTGGTATGGATTCGAGGGGATTTTCGGATTTATAGAGATTATAGCAAATAGATCTAAAGGGATGAACGGATTTAAAGGGATTCCGTTTAAGATATATACGTTCGTTATTTCTTATAGTTTAAATAGTACCAGTTTGTAATTATAACTTGGTTACTTAGATTTACATTTGTTATTACCAGCCGTAATTATCGTTTTATTGCTTAAATTTCTACGTTATTACTGTTAATATAAACCGTACGACTTAGGTTTAATAGTTGGTTAAGCTTATAGCCGTTATACGTTGTAAATTTTTGTTTAGTAGTACCGTTAAATATTGAGCAATATTTAATACTGTTAAAATATCAACCAGTACCGAACTTACCGCTTTTACCTTTGCTTAGTAGCTATAAAAACGCGTTCAGTAGCTTGAGGTTTGTATTTAGTAAATTATTGTTTAAGTTATCGATTTAATTAACTTAATGCTAGTAATTATTACTTTAAAACTTAGAGTTAAGAAATCCGAACCTTATAATGGGATAAAAAGCGTTTAAAGCTTTTTAATTTAGGTTAAAGTATACTTACGATTAAAAAGGGTTAAGGATAATATCGATAAGATTCTTATTATAATAGGATTTTTTAAAGGAGACGTTTTGAATTAGTTTAAGGTTATATTGCGAAATTACTTGGAAAATACAGACGATAATTTAGAAACGGCTATTAATTTTTTTTTCGAAAATTACGTTAATTTCGAATCAATGTTTAAGGATAACTTCGATAACACGGACGTAAAACGAAAGGTTGCGTAAGATTTTTTATAACTTAAATAAAAAAGATTAGCTTTTAAATATGCAGTCGAATTTAGGAACTTTATATCTAAAGCAGGATGGGTAGATAACGAAAACAATATTCTAATCAACGTTTTTTTACAAAGAGCTAAAAAACGATGTTAAGAACAAAATTATTAAAATCGAACGATTTATTACTTTCGATAAATATATCGCCGAGGCTGTAAAAATCGACAATCGATAGTTTGAACGATAACAAAAACGATAAAGACAGTTTATCCCGCGATCTAAGTTTGAAGGAGCCAGTTAAAGACGAAGGCATTTTACGCCTTTTATTTTCTATGAATCTTAATTAGGATTTATGGAATTAAGAGTTATTTAGTCGAAAAATAAGAAATGCGTTATTTGTTATAATTACGCTAAGCCCGGATATCTTGTACGAAAATGTAGAAGCTTTAAAAAGTATGTATATTGGTTTTAGTTTTTGAAAATTAAGAGAAAAAGGAATTAGCGGCCGAAAAACGATTAATATAATCCGCGCTAAAAATAACGACAACTTTTTACCCGAAGTACGATAAGAAATAAGGAAAGTAAAAAAGTTAGCTTAGGTAAAGGCTTAAAAGGTTAAAAAATTAAATTTATTAACTTAACAATTACTTAATAATTATAAAAGTATAAGAGATAGAAAGAATTAAGTAATGATAAGCCATTTTTCCGTACGTAATAAAACGATAAAAAAAATAATTAGTTAGTATTTGATACACGGCTGAAGAAATATCGAAGATGAGACGAAAATTTGTATTTAGGAAAGCCCGATCGATACGGAAAACTCTACGCTGTTAGTTGCCGACGCCTTTAATGCAAGGTTTATAAGGATGAAAAAGAATATATTGTACGACGGATTATACGTATATGGCGATAAAGTTTTGATTTTAAAAATCGAACCGGAAACAACTTTAGAAATTAAAGGTGGTACCGTTATTTGCGAAAAGTGGTAACAATAAAAAAATAGACGAACTGGAAACGGATAAAAGCTAGCCAGAAGGAAAGTATTGGCCGGTAAGAGAACTTTAATATTATTGCGAATAGTACGATTATTAAATGGAGGAGGAATTGATTTAAAGAATAGTAAAAAAGTACTGCTAGAAAATGATTACCGATTTACGAATTTAATTAGCTTTTACGGAAGACCCGGAGGAAAGATTAGTTATATAGAAAAAGATTCGCTTTTTTTAAGTAAAAGCTGGAAAGTTTTAAAGCTAGAATATATTATTAAAGCGGGTTTCTAAAATAAAATGGCATACTTTATAGTAATATTGCGCCGATAGGAGCAGCAGTTAAAATAGATTTAAAACGAAAATAAAAAGTTCGGAAAAAGAATTTAATAATTCGAAAATAAATTAAAAAATTGAAATTACCTATAATAGAGTCTTAAGCTGGCAGAGGAAATAAATATGGATAATAATACCTTAAAACGCCTTAGATATAATAAGAATTACGCGAAAAAAACTAATTATAATATAAGTACGAATTAAAAATGAAAGATAGACCGGATTTATAAATTACAGAATAAAGGAAATTTATATTGCTTTTGAATTAATAAACGAATTGTAATTATTATGGAAAGATAAAAAGGAACTTTATGAGTTTACGAATACTAAAGGCTAAATATATCTTTACGACGATAAATAAGTTCGATACGAAATTGATTATTTTAAGGTTTTTATGGAAAAAAAAGATAAATTATTAATTTGAATATTATTTTATAGAAAATTACGACTTAATCTTAGGTTTGTTATGGTTAAAACAGTATAATCCGGTTATTAACTAAAAGATTCGCGAAATAGATTACGATTTATTTTTTAACGATAAGCTAAACGACGAAAGATTTTAACATTCGATCGATGAAATAAACGAATATAGGTATAAAAAAAAGGCAAAAACCTTAGTATTTAAAGTAATACGATATATAAAGAAAAAAGGATCTAATTGAAAAATACGACGTATTATTACTAACTTTAAAGTAAAATTTAAGCAGATAAATAACGATTTAAAACGACCGTCCGAAAAGCTACTAGAATAGATAGTTAAGGTACTTTTATAGTATTACAAATACGATAAGTTAATTAGGAAAAACTTTGAGATTAAATTACTAAAGCATAGCGAATAGAATTACGAAATAGTTTTTAAAGATGGTAAAAGTAACGTTTTTTATCCGATATATAACTTGAATTATACGGAATTCTATACGCTTTGCGATTATTTTGAAGATAGGCTTTGAAAAGCATAAATACGACATTTTAAATTATTAGCCGGATATTTTATATTTTTCGTGTCGAGAAAAGAGAGAAAGATTCGATTTGTATTAAATTATCGATAACGTAAAAATTGTATAATTAAGGACAGAACGCCGTTATTATTAATTACTAAAATCAAAAACCGTTTATACGGAGTTAAATAGTTTATAGCTATCGACTTTTAGATAGTTATAATATGATTCGGATTAAAAAGAGATACGAATAGAAAATAACCTTTAAAACGAAATATGGCTTATACGAATACTTAGTTACTTTTACAGAATTAATTAACGTACCAGCAACTTTTTAACAGAGAATAACCATATATTAAAAGAATACCTAGATATTTTTATTATTTGTTATTTTGACGACATTTTTATTTATTCGGAAACGGAAAACAAGCACCAGAAATATATTTATTAAGTATTATAGGCGCTGTAGGATGTCAAATTTTTGGTTAATACCGAAAAAAAAAACCATTTTTACTATTAGGAAGTTAAATGCTTAAAACATGTTATTACGGCGGGGTAAATTTGCATAAATCTTAAAAAGCTATTAGCTATTAAGGACTGGGTATAGACCATTAATATTAAAAAGATATAAGTATTTTTTGGATTCGTTAATTATTACCGACGATTTATCCGTAATTTTAATAGGATAATTATGTTATTAACGGAACTTACTAAAAGAATAAATAGTTTAAATGGACTTTAAAGCAACAAATAACTTTTTAACGAATTAAAAACGCCTTTATTAATAAACCAGTATTGGTTATGTACAATTTAAAGCGATTAATTAAGTTAAAAACCGACGTTTCGGATTACGCTTTAAAAATCGTAGTTGGATACCGAAACGATTAAGGAAAATTTTACTTTATTGGGTTTTATCTTTATAATATTACGGCACCAACGTTGCGGCTTAGCTAAGCAGCTACAACGTTCTATATGTACAGGCGCTCCGTATCCTTAAAATAGTTTTTTTTTTTTTTCCCTTCGTGCAACAACAAAATATTTTACCTAATCCTAAAAAACAATTAGCGCCGCAACAGTTTATTGCACCTTTAAAAACAAACCTGATGGTTTACACATCACCTCGCTTTAACCTAAACCTCGAAAAGCCCTAAGTCCGCCGTTAATATATTATATTTTCGCTATAACTTTACCAAATATTTTAACCCCCAAAAAGGGTATTACAAATGTCAATATTTTAGTTCTTAAACAAACGCGAAATAATAGCATAACGCTACCGCCGTAACCTACAAATTCCCAAAAAGTTTTCCATGGATTTCCTTATTTGGTTACCGTTACGATTCGTTTTATAGATAATTTCATACCATTAAGCAAATTTGTTAAAATTTATAAATAACCCTAAAAAGTTTTTAGGAATATTTTTACAATTCTCGAAAATAACTACGCGTATCTGTAATACGAATAAAACTAATTATAAGAACGTATCGCAGCTGTAAAATAATCGATATAAGAATATTATTAACTTTGCAAAGGGTTAATTATTGCAGAACGGTCATTATAATAAGTAAAGTAAATTACAATCGAAAACGCGTAATTACGAAAACGTTTAGCAGTTACGGAACGTTTATTCCAGCTAACCTTATCTTTTTACGATACGTTAATAACGTTTATTAACGCCTTAACAGGATTATCGGATATTAAGACCGATAATTTTGCATACCGCCGTTATATCGTTAACAACCTATAACCTTTTTCAGCTCAGTTATTAACGGTTCCGTAATAGCCCCGTCCGAACCAAGCCTTACTAATATTTTAACCTTTTTTCGGTATAACGAAAAACTAACGTTTACGTAATTCGGAACCGCCGGTTTTTAAAAACGACGTTAAAAACCCGATAATCTGTTAAAAAAAGTATATTAATTAACATTTTCCGGTATGCTTAAAGTTCGTTATTAACCGAATCGCCTACTTATTTCTAAGAGATCGTATTATATACGTTATTTAACAACTTTAAAGCGACGTTTATTTATATGTACGCGATAAGGTAAATAACGTAATAACATATTCCTTAAGCCTTAAAACGTAAACGTATAGCTAGCGTAACGTAAAAAATATATTATTATTTTTAAACTAAATTTATATTACCGTCGACGATTTAACGTAAACCTATAAAAACTTTCAAACCTTAAAGCAGGGATTAACGGCGTTCGCCGACTTTATCAACACCTTTATACGCCTGGTTGGCCAAAGCCGGCAACCGCCGGCCTTACGCATTATCGCATTATAATAAAAAATTAACGAAGTTTTCCAAAAAGCCTTCGTTCCACAACTATAACGCCCGAACTCCGAAAATAACGCGGCATAAATACGCTTATTTAAAATCCTTTTTAACAATATAACGGACCGGGCCTTTCGTAAACGTATAATTAAGGTCTTTAATAATAGTATTCCGACGTTATAACGCTTTAATAACGGTTAGGAAATATTAAAACCCGAACCTATATAATTAAACGGCGTAACTATTAAAAATAATAACCCTTACGAACTTTTAAGCAAAAAAAAAAAAAAAAAAAAAAAAAAAAAAAAAAACCCAAACCACCTTTTAAAAAAAAAAAAAAAAAAAAAAAAAAAAAAAGGCAACGCCGATGCAAAATAAACCTTTGTATATATTACGAAAAAAAAGCCATTATTTCTTTATTTGCCCTAACCGTCGGTCACAACCTATTAATACGGGCATATCGTTTACGGCACCGTTACATAACGCCGGCGGTTCGCAACAAGGAAAAAATTAACCTTTAGGATAAATCGTAACTAAAAGCTTTTTTCGAATTATTAAAATAATAATCTTGATTTATATATAACGTGCCACACCACCTCCTCGGACACTTTCCTGGCACGCTGCAACAATTACTTAAATAACTCAACCACAACATGTCAAATTAATTCCAATCAATCGTTTAATCTTTCGCTAATCGTATCTACAGCGTCTGGACAAGTGCACGCATAATATCAAGGTTTGTTACGGACGCCAATTGCCATTCCTTCCTGCCAACCTGCCGGCAACCGACCAACGCCCAACGCGTCCAAGTTAATATTCCCTCCATTTCGTACGACCCAAAGCCGACCGACTAAATAACTATTCTCGACCGAATCATTAATCCAAATACGCGAGCATTTCTTGTCCAGTTTCAATACGTTGAAGATATACGTCGGAGAACGTGTTATAGGATGCGTTGGAAGCGGGTTGGAAGCGCGTTGGGGGGCATGGGGGGTCCGTGCGGGGCGTTTCGCGGGGCGTTTCGCGGGGCGTGTGGCAGGACGTATGGCAGGGCGTGTCGAGCTTGATTTCGCAATAACTCGAGACCTACGTAATTACACGATTAGAACAAACGTTTCCCAGGAAGATGAATACTTGCGATATAGGATGAACAGGTTCTTTTAGCCAGCAGAAGGGTTGTGGCAAAGAATTGCTATTGACAGCTGCTAAAGTTGGTCGGTTGCGGGCGGGTTGGCAGGAAGCAATGGCAATATGGCATCCGCAGCAAGCCTTGATATAATGCGTGCATTTGTCCAGAAGCTGTAGATACGGCCGGCGAAAGAGAATACGATTGATTTGAATCCATATGACGTGTTGTGGTTGAGTTATTTGCATTAGTTGTTGGGAGGTGCCAAAAAGTGTCCGACGAGGTGGTGTGTCCGAGGAGGTGGTGGAGGACGTTACGTTTTATATATTCTAATATATCTTTTTTATTTTCGTTTTAATTATAGCTTTCCAATAACGTTACGCTGTTAATACGGTCCATAATAAACTGCAGTTATTTGCTTATAAATTTTATTAATAATAACTTTACGTATTAAAATTATCTTTTTTTTACTTTATCTCCCGATTTTATTAATTTAAGTTAGTTGTTATAATATGGTAGCTAAAGGAATTGTTGTTGGTTGGGGGGGTGCTAGAGCAATGGTGGGGTGGGCGCGTTAACCCCACTATTTGTATGTACGTAGTAGACCTTTACACCTCCCACACCTTTCCACATACAGAATCAGATACAGTACCATAGATCAATCAGACAACAACAGCGGTACCCCGAATTGCGACCCGCGAGTCTTCACATTAGTAGATAATATTATAACCGGTTCCGTAATTTTTACATAAACGATGTAATTCCGTATAAAGTCCGCTATAAAAAAGGTCATCTTATATCGTTAACCTTTAAATAGCCCTAATATTATCTTTGGATTACCTTAATTCCGTAAGTATAACCCGTCGATCGATTGGTCTGTAAGTACGATACATATCGATTATAAAACGATATTAAAATTTCCGTTATTACCAGCTCTAATAAACCCGCCTTCCGCCTTTACCGTTTTACCTTTTTATACCTAATAACCCGACGTACCGATCGGAATACGCCTTTTTCGCGCCATTAATCCCCCAACGTTCCGCCGCCCAAAAAACGTCGTAGTTAATTTTATGCCCCTAACCAGGTTTTTTGTCTTTATAGACGCCTAACGAGATATCGCCGCCTTTTTATTATAACCGCTTTCCGTTAACGAAACGGCGTCGTTAGCATCCAAAGCGGTTTTCCGTAGTATTTTTATATAAGACGATAACGTCAATCAGGATAGCATATTTTTTAAGTTACGGGCTTTCCATAACTGGATAGCCGAAGTACCCTAGTTACGCTGCGTTACCGAAAAGGATATATAAAAGTACTTCGATGGCAAGCCACCCGCAACGATAACCGAAATTCTAAAAAAGCTGCTACCAAAATACTACGATTTGGCGAGAACGTTCGAACCCCGTAACGTTAACGCCTTGCTACCGTATCGACCTTTCGACAATAAAATCGAACTACTTCCGGGCCAAACGTTACTATATAATCGGACGAGGGCTATATCCCCGTACGAATTACTGGCGGTACGGAAATATATCGATGGCCATCTAGAAAAAAACTTTATCCGCCCTAGCAATTTTTTTATAGCAACCTTTATTTTGCTTACCAAAAAGCCCGGAAACGGTATATATATTTACGTAAATTGCCGGGACCTTAATAACGTTATAATAAAAAACCGTTATTCGATTCCTTTAATCCACAAAGCCTTAAACGCCTTTTACGCGGTACAGATATACACTAAACTCGATATCGCTACGGCCTTTAACTGCTTACGTATCGCTTTAAAAGACAAATAAAAAATAGCCTTTATAACCCGGTTCGGCTTATTCGAATACTTAATAGCAAATTTCGACATAATTAACGTTCGGAATTCCTTTTAATATTATATTAATTATACCCTTTTCAACCTTTTAAACAAATATATTACTCTTTACCTTAACGATATTTTAATATATAATAAAAATAAAAAAATAATATAAAAGTTACGTACGCGAAATATTAGGCCGTTTTATTAACGCAAAATTAACGATAAATATCTAGAAATACGAATTTAACGTTACGAAAATACGGTATTTAGGCCTAATAATATCTATTAACAGCATTACTACAAATCTCGATAAAATAAAAGTTATTTAAAAATAAAAACTTTCCGAAATATTACGAAAATTATAACGCTTTTTCGGTTTTGCAAAATTTTCCCGTAGGTTTATAAAAGGTTTTTTATTAATCGCGGAACCCCTTACCGTTTTAATAAATAAAGCTAAATAAACCGCTTTGCTTTTAAATAACGTAACGGCGGCGTTTTAACAATTAAAAAACACCTTTTTGACAGCCTTAATATTATCTTATTTCAACCTCCGACGCCGAACAGCTTTAAAAATTAATATATTTAATTAAGTTTCGGGGAAAATTCTTTTACAAAATAATACGTAAAGTATTTTACGGCCGGTTGTTTTCTTTTTTTGGGCTAAATACAACTTTATAAAATACAATTACGAAATTTAGGATAAAAACGTTACTAGCTATTATTAAAATATTCGAAAAATGGGGTCCGGAAATATAAAGGACTGAAAATTTTATAAAGATTATTATTAATTATAAAAACTGTCACCATTTCGCTATTACGAAACCTTTAAATTAACGTCAGATTTGTTAATCCGAATTCCTTAACGATTTCCGATTTTAAATAATTTACAGGCCAAAAGCGAAGGTTATAATCCTAAACGTATTATTTCGCTAACCCGGCGCACAACCGATGGATCGCAACAATACAGCCGATAATAAAGTAGCGTACCGATATAAAACGATATATTTATTCAATCGGTAAATACTCTTTTTAAAAACGTATGCTATTAATGTTAATTAACCGATAAACGCATTAATCGACAATATTCACGAGTTGTTAATGCTGGCCAACGATATTCTAATAATATTAACGAACTTAAGCTATAAACGTTTTAAATAAAATATTCGCAGAACGTTTAAAATTATAAAAGCCGATTACAAAATTATATAAAAGCGTATTTACATCCGAAATAAGTTATTTATACCAAATAATAATACCTTTAAACTTTAAATAATTTACAGTAATCATAGTATAACGCCTATAAACTACTTTAAGCGCTTTAAAACATACGATTTATTATAACGAAGTTATTACTAATTACGCTTATTTCGAAACGTAATTACGGTCGTATAAAATTGCTATTTTTACCGTCGTATCAAAACATACAAAACATCGCCAGCAGGATTTTTCGATCCCTTACCGGTACCGTTCCGTTCGTAAAACGATATATCAGTAAATTTCGTCGGCCTTTTCCCCTCTTACAAAAGATTCGGACATATTTATAAATACGTTCTTATAATTGCCGACCGCCTTACGAAAATGCATTACTCTATAGTCGTAACAGATATATTTATAAAAAGCTTTATTAACGTTTTCGTTTTTGATATATACCGTTTGTATAATATTCTAATTATAATAATATCCGATTAGAATCCGTAATTTGTTTTTACGTTTTAAAAAGATTAAGCCGACGTTTAAGCGTTACGTTTCGAGCTTTAATAATATATTACCCGTAAACCGACGGCTAAACCGAAGTAATTAATATAACAATAAAATAATATTTCCGTAATTATTTGTTTTATTAAAACGATTCAGTAAATTAGCTCGTTTAGATAAATTCGTTAATAATAATTACGTATCGGAAACTATTAACGTATTGCCATTTTTCGTTAATTACGGTTTTTATTTTATTATAAGTACGGAACCGTTACGTCCGGCGGACGTTCTTAAAACGGTAATATAATAAAATAAATATAATAATGTAATATATTAACGTCCTACACGGTTGAAGGGGACATACGATTAAGCGGGACACTTTTTTAGCTATTCCAACAACATATCTTCAATTGCCCATTTCTGAACAACTATAATATGGAGCGCCTTACAGAAAAAACGAAAATAAACCTAGCTATTCAGGCTAAAAAAGGAAACCCGAAACTTAGTTACAAAAAGCTTAATTTTATCTATAAAGTCCCCTATTTTACCTTAAAGGCCCGATATTATAGTAAACGCGTTCGAACCGATATTATTCCTTCTAAGCAGAAATTGACACCGACCGAAAAAAAAGTCGATTGTCGACCGAATCCTTGACCTAAATACACGAGCGTTTTCTGTCCGACTTTAATACGTTAAAGATATGGCCAATATACTACTGGCCCAGCGTGTTGCAAAAGGCGTTGGAATTAACTGGGCGTCGAACTTTGTTAAACGGCAAAAAAAATTCCAAACGCGTTTAAATCGGAAAATCGATTATTAACGGATCTTATGCGAAAATCCAGAAACGTTTCGCAAGTAATTCGAGCTTATTCGGGCTATAATCGCAAAATACGGTATCGCAGAAAAGGATATTTACAACTTCGACGAGACTGGCTTTTTGATAAGGCTTTTTATAATAACGGGCATAATAATTACCAATGCCGAAAAACGTAAAAAACTTAAATAAACGCAATAAGGAAATAAAAAATAGGTTATAATTATTCAAGCTGTTAATTTCTAAAGTTAAGTTATACCGCCATTTATTATTATAACGGGAAAAAATTATTTTAAGTCCTAATACCGTAATAACCTATTGCTAGCAGCCGATTAGAAAATTACATCAAGTAATAATAGCTGAACAATAAATAAATTAAGTTTCGAATAAATCCAGCATTTTAACAAACATATTCGGACGCATACGAAAGGTTCGAAACGTTTCCTTATTTTCGACGGCCATAAAAACTACCATTCGATAAAATTCGAAAAATATTGCGCCAATAACAACATTATTACGTTTTATATGCCCGCGTATTTTTCGCATCGGTTTCAACCTTTTAATATATCTTGTTTTTCTATTTTAAAACGCGTTTATTCGCCGTATATCGCAAACTTAATACGACGCTATTATATCTATATTGCTAAAAAAGATTTCCTCGCCGGCTTTTACGACGCGTTTTAAGCCGCCATAACGTCTGATAACATCAAATCTAGATTCGCGAAAGGTAGTTTTATTTCATTCCGTCTTAATAACGTTACTTCCGAATTGGAAATTCCTTTAATTATGCCTACGCCGACCGTCTCCCCGCTAACCTTTGCCGGTTCCATTCGTTCCCCGCCCGCGAAAACCCCTAAAAATATCAAGGAAATAACGCGGCAATTACGTTATTTGCAAAAAAAA